>RJWM01013736.1:0-52463 GCA_004363535.1 Dasyprocta punctata
CTCCCCCAGCCAAAGTTGATAAAGGTAACTACACTCCTTCGTTCTTGTTGAGAGCTTTACACCCCGCCCTGCCCCTAAAGCTCTCCCATGCCCTCCACATTAAAGGCCTCCTCCTTGTCTCTCTCACCCTTATTTTCTCTGCACCACTTCAGATTTAGTGACTTTAAAATAATCAAACATTCCTCATCATCCATTAATTTTTGAAATTTTTCTTTTTTCATTCTCTTATTCTCCATTTCCTCTATCTTCACTAGTATAGCTATTAAGCTTTATCAATCTTTAGATAGTTATCTCTAAGTTACCACTGTTGAATGTTTTTTCTAATGTTAGTGGAGGCATAGTTGTTACAGATATTTACTGTATGTCCATATTTAGTTTGTTCTAGTGTTTATACTATAGTTTTGGATCCTTTTTCTATGGTTAGGGGTGGTACATTATTGGTTCTTATGATATGTCAATATCAAGTTTGTCTTGGATGTCATTGTTCCTGCTTCCTTGCTGTTTTGTTGCTACTTTTTAAAAGAGCAGAATATACTTACTGAGGGAAAGAAAGCTTCTGTCTGAGAAAGAGACAGAAGGTGTCCTGAGTGGGTTGTTGAGGATCCTACCTTTTCTTGGAATTTTTACAGAGCAAAACCATGAGGTGAGGCAGGTCCAAGGTGGGGAAAAATGGGAAATCTCAAGGTGGGCATGTGGTGAGATAAAACTATGGTCAACTAATAAGATTAAGAGCATAATTGGCTCTTACCTCTACCCAAAGATCTCAGTGGAAGACCTCCAAATGATATAGGGGAAAGAAACTCCCAACATGCCAGACGTCCAGTACAAGCTTGTGTTCTCTAAAATCAAAGAATGAATTTTAGGAACAATGGAGGTTAAGAGCAGAATATATTTATTGGGAGAAAGAAAGCTTCTGCCTGAGAGAGAGACAGAAAGGGTCCTGAGTGGGTTGCCTGTTTGTTTCTATTAATAGATTTTATTATGCAAGTCTTATCCAGATTACCTTTGTATCACTAACAATTCCTGGAAAACTGGGTGCTGAGTCTGTTACTCCCAAGTTAATGGAGGTGGTCAGATCTTGGGACAGAGACAAAGGCCTATAGTTAGCCATGCTCAGAGAGCATCACCAAAAAGTAGAAACTAAGAGATCTCTACACTAGAACCAAAATCTTTCCATTATAACCACTCACAAACCTCAGCATAAAAACAAATAAAAACAAAGCAACAAAATGCCTCTAAAAACTTGCAAATCTCCAAAAGCCAATTCATGGGGAATTAAAGTGAAGGGAAACCAAAGCCACAGAGGCAAATTATTTGAAAGGATAAGAGAGAATATTTAAAAACCAAATCAGTAAGGTGCTCAATGAGTTCAAAGAAGATACAATTAAACATAATGGATGTAATAAAATAATCAGGGAACTTACAAAAGACACTAATAACAAGATAGTTGAGCTAAAGGAAAAAGATACAAAACATGAAAGACCAGGTTAACAAAGAATTTGAGTCCATAAAAAGGTTCCAGACGGAAATTCAGGAGATTAAAAAAATCTACTGAGATTCAGTCAGGACCCATAAGTTAAGGGCCCAGTCTCAGGAGACCGCATTCATGTGGAGGAAGCAAGATATGTCTTCAGATGCCAGTTGCCAGTCCCAGGTTGTTACACTCATGCTCCTGACTGACCAGGTGTACATCAGGTTCTCATGACCCCTCCTTGGGTTTAATGTTGTACAGTGCCTCACAGAACTCAGGGAAACACATTTACCCATTTATCATAAAAGATATTACAAAGGATACTGATGAGGAAATTAATAGAACAAGTCCTGTGGCATGGAGGACTTTCCATATATTTGACTATCTGGAAGCACTCTGAACCCCATCCTTCTGAGTTTTTATGGAGACTTTATTACATATGTGTGATTGATTAAAATCTTGCCTACTGGTGATTAACTTTCTACACTTCCCTTCTGAGGTTAATGGATAGGGCTGTGTCTTAGTTACTTTTCTCTCACTGCTAACACAAAATACCCAACCCCCAAAGTTAAAGGAGGAAAGGCTTATTTAGCTCACAGTTAGTAAAGGTTTCAGTCCATAATTGGCTGGGTCCAAAGCAGGGTAGCACATGGGGCAACAGTTCATGGTGGAAGACAAGCAAACAAAAGCAAGAGCAAAAAGGGAGAAACAAGCCTCTTTCTGCTCTTTTTATCTTAACCAGTCTACTCAGATTAGGGCAGTGCCAATCCAATCAACGGACTGATCCAATAATCCCCCCCTTAATGCCAGCACCTTTAATCCCAGCATTGCACTATGAATCAATCACACACTCCAGATTCAGCCACCTCAGAAAAACTCTCCCCGATGACTGTATAAGGCTTTGGGGGGGGGGGGAGCATCTAGATGCAAACCATAACAGGCTGTGATCATTAATTGTGATATATCAATTTGACTTGAATAAGAATTACCTAGTAAATTAGTAAATTCTGGATGTGTCTGTTGGTGATTGAAATGTACTCCAGAGGCTGAGGCAGAAGGATCACTGTGAGTTTGAGGCCAGTCTGGGCCACACAGTGAGCTACCCCAAATTACATAGAGACTCTGTCTCAAAACCACAACAAAAACAAAACAAAAAATGAATAAATTTTATAAGAGAGATATAAGACCTATAAAAGTGAAGCAAAATTTAAAGAGGAAAACAAGCTTTCCTAACCTTAAGCAGTTCCCCCTTAGACTTTCCCTTCCCTATGGCTGTTGCTAAGCTGCAAAACTGTCACTGCTTGATTAACTGCCTTTGTCTTGGTTCTGTAAACCCACTTGCCCACCCACAAGTTGAGTGCCACAAAGTAGACCAACCCCCTCAGAAACATATATAAAACTAGAGTCTTTCCTTTGTTTGGGGCTCAGCCTGTGGACACGAATCCACTGAGCTGGTGTACGCCTAAATAAAACCGTCCTGTTTCACCCATTGGTCTCTCTGGTCTCTTAAAATCCCACACCAAAAGGAAAACTATAATAGTACAATACCTCAGTTTGTTCGATTCCCCCCTCCCCAGTAGGTTCACTGACTTTCATCACAGAAAAGCATTTCAGGACACATCAGTGAGAGCCATAGGTAGATTTATTAGGCACAATCAAAGAAGGACACGCTTAGAAGAGAGTGTAAGTGCTTGAAGATAAGTTGTATTATGGTCTGGGGGCTATTTGTGTGCTGTTGGGGATGCCCTGAAGTAAAAAGCCTTAACGAGGCTTTTCTTGAAATTTCCTAAAATTAAATTAACCTTCCTATAGAGAAATAAATGCCCAGGAATTGTCAGGGACCACAGATCATAAATTGAATCTAAAGGATGTCTGTGATTGTCCTTGTCCTTCCCTTTGAACCAGACTGGATGGAGGAAATTCCACCCCCACCCCCACCCCCACCCCCACTTTCTGGTCTCAGCTGAAGCCCTAAGGCTAGTGATATTGTGATGCTCACAGGGCAAGATGAGACCCACTGAGGGCGATAAGGATCTTTAAAGCATATAATAGCAGTAGCAAAATGTTTCACCTGGGTAAACTAGAGTTTCCTTATTGCTCTCCTCTCATCCCTGTAAGAATGCTCTGTTTTTACTAGCCTGCAACAACCACCATTAGTGTTCTTGGAATCACTTTCTACCCCTCCCCATGCACTGGCTAATAAAATGGTGGCTAGATGGAGAGTCTTGGTCTTAGTCCATCCCGAGGCACTGACTCCCAGCCCCCCTTTAAGCATTACTAAATTGTCTCTGTCTCTTTTTTCATCTTTTCCCCTTACCCCTCATACAGGCAGTTGAGGATCTTGGCCACAGGTCCTCAAAAGGGAATAGCTAAGAAAACTATGAAAAGTGAAATAGAACTTGCCTTATTAGAGATTGGGAAATTCTATAAAGCCACTAAAATCAATATATATAAGTATAAAAATGGACAAAAATTAGTGAGTACATCTAGAAAAATCTAGAATTAAATACTGTTATATTTAAGATATTAGTATATGACAAGTGGAGTTGTTCAGTCCTGAAGGGAAAGCATGGCCTAGTCAATAAATAAGATTGGCATGACAGTGTATCCATATGGAATAATATAAAAATAAACCACACATTATACTATATAAAAATAAATTCCTGGATGTAAAGGCTTAAATGCAAAAAATAAAAATCCTGCAAGAAAATCCAAGAGAGTAAATGTATCGTCTAGGGAGGTTGGTAAAATCTTCTGCAAGACCAGAAGTTACAAAAGAAAATGTAGATGTATTACCATTTGAAATAACTTTTATATAGCTAAAGTAACATGAATAATAGATAAACAACAGATGTGGAAACAATTTATAATGCAAATGTTAAGGTTCAACTTTTACAGTGTATATGAATTTTATAAAATAATGAGAAAAACACATATAGGTTAAAAGAAATAAACAAAAATATAGGTATACAACCCACAGAAAGACAAATCCAAACACATGGAAAAGATAGTCTGATTCTCTACTAGTCAAAGAATATAAGATACTAATGAGATGTCATTTTATACCTATTATATTCATAAAATATAGCAAACTATAACATCTAAATATCTAATGCAAATAAGGAAGGGAGAAAATGGATTTTCATATACTGCTGATAGTAATCCCATTGCCACAGGTTTTGGGACAAAGATAATTAGATAAAAACTCTTAATTTTAAAAAGTAGTGACTATACTACTCAGCAATTTGACCTCTGGCAATCTATCTCATCAGTAGATATAGATTAGTACCTCCATGTAGGGACAGATATACATTATCTAATCCAGTTTTGCATTAGTGGTCAAGAATAATTCGCTTTTCTTAAGCAGGGCACCCTGGGGCTCTCTTTTCAAAGCTAATTCTTTCAAAGGAGTTTGCCTTTACCCTTTACACCCTCAAGTCAGCCACATTTACAATTGTTCTGATGCAAAGTACTTGACATTTTTTTTCCCTAATCATCATTAGGAGCAAAAAGCCCAACTTTGCAGGTGCTTCCTTTCTGGTGAAACTGAAAACTTTTTAAATGAACTTTTTGCTCCCATTTCTCATTGTAAATCTCCCTAAAAGCAGCAGGCAATAGCCATACTGCAACCTGAATGTTGGTATGCCTTGAAATTTCCATCAGACTAATTAGTTCACCTTCCTTAATCTCAGTCTCCTGTAAAGTCTCAAGACATTGGCAAAATGTAGACAAATTTTCTCCCAGAGCATGACACACATGGTCTGGAGTCCAACTGCCAATAGATTCCTTGCTTCTAAATGAAACCTCCTGAACCTGGCCTTAACCATCAGTGTCTCTATCAGCATTTTGGTCTTTGAAGCTCTGACTGGTATTGGACATCAACTACTGTTCACACTACCTGTTCCAAAAGTTAGGCAGTTATAGCACCTTATTTGCACCAAAATCTGTCTTAGTCAACTTCCTCATTGCTGGATCAAAATACCTGACAACTGCAACTTAGAGGAGAGGTTTATTTTGGCTCACACTTTCAGAAGCTTCTGTCCATGGTCAGCAGGCTCAAACACAGGGGAAGGGGCCTGCTATAGAGGAAGGCTGCTTACATCATGGCAGGAGGAAGCATAGAGAGAAGGGAGGACCTGGGGAGGGAGATATGCCCTTCCAGGTCACACAGTGACCCACCTCTAACCAGGCCCCATCTCCTAACAGCAAGTCAGCTAATCCACTGATGGGTATAGTGTCACATGATTCAATCACCTTCCAAACATATGAAGGGGTATACCCCAGAGCTAAACCGTGACAATGCTGTTAGTTGAGAATAGCAGAATGCAAAAAAAGTATATATTATAATCCCATTTTATATAGCATACAATAATGAAATCACCTTGATTATTATTGTGTGTGTGAATATATGTATAAATGAGGATGTATATGGGTCTTTTTAGATTTATACGCAGACAGATAATATGGAAGCCCATACAGCTAGTTAATGTGAGAGAAAAGGGATACATGAGGGTCATGCTGATGTCAGAGGAGAGAAGGTGAAAGGAAAAGTAATGTGGCCTTATTTTTAAATATATGTATATAACGATCCAGTTTATTTAAAGATAAATAATTACAGAAATATGACCTACCAAGTTTTAAAAATTGAGGCCCAGTAAATGACACATGTCATACAACTCAAGCACATTGCCTACTATTAACATTCACTTATTGTCTGGTTAAAAATATAAAGCCTAGAGCTCATTAACAAATAGTAAAAACTAACAAATAGCAGAAACTAACAGGTGTTATGGTGGACTCAGACAACCTGAAAATCCTTTTACTATAATCACCTAGAAACACTGGGTAAAATGTAACATAATTATTTTAAGTGTTTAACTATGCTCACAAATAATAAAAGCAAATACCCAGGTGCCAGAAATAAAGAGGGAAATGAAAAAGCAGAAGGGTAAGTGCTTGGGCTAATGGGGGGTATTTGTCTCCAGAACCTAGGGGTTTGGGACTTAATGCCCACACAGGCACAGGAAATGAGGCTTTGGGCTTTAGGAGGTAGGGAATTGAACTGAGAACTTCAGGCAAAGCCAAGACCCTCAAAGATCTATTTTACTTATGAAAAGATTTAAAAACAAGAGAGACCACAGGACACAGGTCTTTGGGTGGGAATATAATAAAAGCTCTTGGAGAATTCAAAACCACAGGATCACAGTTCACATTGCTTATACTCTACCCACATAGTTCAGAAACTCCAGACTAAAAAGTAATATAAGAATGACTCCTCAAGGACTGATATTCCTGGGGTACAATGCAGAAGGAAACAAAGATGTGGAAGAGAAGATTTCACATCCCAAATATGCTCACACAAAAAAATACAAGGGCTGATAATGAGTTCACAATAAAAAATTACAAAGCATAAGAGGGAAAAATCGAAATTGATCAAGTGTCTGCACATACTAACATACAATTATATCTTCCACAAACTGAATGCACAGAAATAACCAGAAAGAGATTACAAATGCATATAAAATAACTGCAGACTAGAAAAGTGATCAAATCCTAAAAATAGAACTTAATTGAAAAAAGAGCAAGCAAAATTAAAAAAACCAAACAGAAAAACAACAAAAACCTCATAACATTATGGTATAAACCATTTTTAGTAAGATTATAGGAGTGACAATGAATTCCTCATTAAAAGACAGAATACGAAAATATTTGGAAAAATGTGCCATGTTCATAGATGGGAAGATTCGATAAACAAGATAGCAACTTCCTCCAGGTTAACCTTAATGCAATTCCCATCAAAACCCCATAGAGGATTTCACAGACTTGACAGGCTGATCCTAAAATGTGTACAGAGACCTAAAGGGCCAAAGAAATTCTGAAGAATAAAGATGCCTCATGGGAGGGATGGGCTCATGCTACCACATAACAAGACCATTATAAACCTGTAGTATTTAATACCTGAGGTATTTGTGAGAAGATAGACAAAGATATTAATGGATGATTTTTTAAAAATAGACTAAAACACAGACCTGTATGTATGTGGGAGCTTACCATAAGACAGAGGTGTCATTACAAATGAGTAGGAAATTGTGCTCCCAGATCATACCCTAAAATAGTTTCCAGTGGGTACAAAGAGTTAAATACTCTTGAAAAAACCGAAGAGAAAAAAAAATGACTGGAGAATATGGATAGTCAATTATTCACAGTAGTCATGTTCTATAAACTCTCCATGAACACTGAATTAGCCAGGGCTGAAACACTGCTCCTCAGGGAAATACAGCCCTTGGTCACATTTTTGTCAAGTGATCAATACATACCTTGTTTTGAGTGTGTTTCTGTTTAAGGACATCTCATTTATTGCATATTGGTGATTCATTAACCCTGAACATATGGCCAGCAGCTCTATCACACATGCCTAAATTAATCTTATTTAACACATTATTTTCTGTAAGGTACCTCGTAGCCTTCTTGTAATTAGAAACACCAGGCAGTGCTTCCACGCTATGCTTGGAAACCATTTTAAACAGCAAAACCACTAACAGAAATTTGAAACACAAGGCATTAGCTGTATTTTCAGAAGAACACTTGTCTACAGTCTGAGAGTTGAAACAAGACCTGAATGTTAACCTTGCTTGACCTCAGCCGGGAATATGTGTGACAAGTTTTCACTACCTTTGCACAAGGTCACTGCATATACTGACTCTGGATTACACATAAATTTTAGTGAGTAAGCAGATTTTCAAATATAGGACCTGCGAATAATGGGGACTGACTGTACATATCTCCAGGGCTGGAGAGGATTTTCCTGAAGATACGGAAAGCACAGACTATAGAGGAAAATTCTGATGAATTGAACAAATAAAAATTTAAAACTTCTCCCTGAAAATAAATGCTAGAAGGAAAGTGAAAAATCAAGTCACAGGCTGGAAGATCTCTGCTTCATAAATAAAGAACCCTGGATTCGTATCAAGAATAATTTTAGGTCTTTTTGAGGAGGCGGCAAGATGAGTGGAAGCAGCAGTGGATGCTGGGCAAGTTCACCTACTGTGGTGTAGAGTGCACCAGCTGCTGGATGTGTCCTAGGGCAGCTGACAGAGCGGTTTGTAAGGGGCAGCCCAAGAAAGGTCTATGGCCAAAGCGACACTCGCTGCTGAAGCGCCTGCGCAAAGCCAAGAAGGCGTGGCCGAGGAAAAACCAGAGCGGGCACAGACACCACCTGTGGGACATGATCATCCTACCCAAGAGGGTGAGCAGCACGATTGGTGTTGAAGGAGAAAGGGTAAAGGGATGGAGGAGAAGAGGGGAGCAACAAGAGGAAGAAGAAGAAAGGGGAGAAGAGAAAGGGGAAGAAGAAAAAGAAAAGGAGAGTTTTAAAATTCTTAAAAATCAGTAAGAAAAACATAAGTAGCCATTAGAAAAATTAGCAAAAGATAAGAACAAGCACTTTACGGATGGAAGAAACATACTGGCCAATAAACTAATTAAAAATGCTCAATCTCATTTACAATCAAGAAATATTAACAGTGATATATGCAAGCACATATACTTTGAAAAATTTTAGTGTGGTTTAGCATAACTCATGTCAGGTAGAAGTTTTACGACATTAAACAACAATCCTTAGTAAAACTAAAATGCATTTTTAGGTAAAGATTCTAACGAAGACATATAATTAATTCTGGAAATTAGAACCCTTAAAGAGAAAATGAGAGTTCCAGGGGGAACCCTGAGAATATAAAAGCAAATGATATTCAGGAAGCATCAGAAAAGACTCGTCAGGTACTGCTAGAAGGCTTAGACATTTCTCTAAACCATTGTTTTCTTAAATTTTTATATTTATTAATAAATTTTTGCAGTGCATAATGGTTGCATTTATCACAGGGAACTGGTACAGGTACATAATACATCTTAATTATTTTTATGCCCCGCTCCCTTCCCCTTCCCCATCTCTTGGACCCATTCCCACTTGCAAAAGGTCTATTTCTTTCCTACCATCTATCCTTTATTTTGGATTACCAGTTGTGAGACAAAGGGGCAGGAGTTCTGTGTGAATAGGTCGAAGACTCCATGTTTTTCGCAGCAGCTGCTTTAACAAAGCATAGAATTTAATCTTTAAAGTGGCAACAGATGTGGAGTCCCTGCCTTTACCTTTATTTCCTGCACATAATAGCAATGATATTCCATAATTCTATTTTCCATGCTTTGGATGAAGGCTTGGGCAACCATTAAGCTACTGAAACCCATGTTCTAATGCTCATTAATTCTGTTCTAGGCTGGCTATGACCATAATTACATAGGAAACCTATATATCAGTCTTTTTACAGCACTCCCATCAATGCCTGCTGCTGCTCACCAGAATTTATTTAAATTAACTATTTAATAAATATTAGGCTACTATGCACTGGATGCTATCCAAAAAGGTCATATAGTTAGTATATCAAAGCGAGAATATTTTACTATTAGTTCAGGTTTTCTAACATGAGTGATTGGCAATAAATAACACTAGAACATTACCTGAGGAAGATTTTTTTCTTTGCTTTGTCTTAATGTGTCTTCATTCTGTGAGTTACTTCTCTTTCAAAAGAGTCACAAGAGATAGGATTGAACAGATAAAAAGCACCTTCTCTGGTCACACTAAGGGGTTTGAGTTTTACCCAGAGGACAGTAGAAAGCCAGTGAAGAAGCTGAAGAAAGGAAAGATAACCTTAAAAAGTATAGACTAAACCCATGCACACCTGTAATCCCAGCTACTCAGGAGTCTGACGCAGGAGGATTCCAAGTTTGAGTCTGGGTAACATAATGACTTAGAGAGATCCTATCTCAAAATTAAAAAATAAGGAGTGGAGGTAGAGCTCAGTGGTCCAGTGCTTGGATAACATGCACAAGATTCTGGGTTTGATCTCTAGCACTGTAAAAAAAAACTTAGAAAAAAGAAAAAGGAACAGAAGCTTAAGAGAGGGTAGGACAAGAAAAATGAAAGCATATTGATTCACAGAAATGGTTTTACTAGGATTATTCATAGTAGTCAAAAGCTGAATACAAAGCAAATGCTCATAAACCAATGAATGGATAAACAATGCGTAGTATATCCTTACAATGGGGTGCTAATCAATAATAAAAAGGAATAAACTATGAATACACACTCCAAAGGATAAACCTCAAAAACATATGTTCAAGTGAAAGAAGCCAGACATAAGATGCATATTGTATCATTCCATTTAAATGAAATACCTGGAACAGGCAAATCTATAGACAGAAGGTGATTCATGGTTGCCTGGGGAGTGGATTGGGTGGGTAGATGTAAAGAGGTATGGGGAATTAACTATGAATGTGCATGAATATCACACTGTTCTGATGAAAGTGTCCTAAAACTGATCGGTAGCAACAGTTGCATAACTTGATGCATTTACTAGAACATCGAATCGTATACTTGAAAAGAGTAAATTACATGATTTGCCTCAGTAAAGTTATTTTAGCAGAGAAAGAATGTAGGCAACAAACAACTGGCATAAGGGTATTCGAAAGGACAGCTGAGATAAATAACATGCATGGCTTCTGGTCCCTAGGGCTCCTCTGCTTTTAATTCTCAGGCCTTCAGGGTCTTTCAGCCTGGGAACAGGGCATCCTTTTCAGGCAGAGGCAGCTTGCAAAGCTGAACTGACTCTGGGTCAAGTTGACACTGCCTTGAACACTGCTCTGAACTGTGTTTCCCTGTTCTCATAACTACATGTTGTTCTTGAGAGCTTTTTGCTCAAGCATTAACCTAAAAGGATCTCACATTGCTTTTTGACAGATCCCTTCAGTGACAAGAGCCTTCCTACTACAACCCCTCCGCCCCCATTGCTGACCACCTGGCAGTCTGGCTGACACTCAGAGAGCCCTGAGCTTCATTCCCAGCCCTGTTTAATTTTTTTTATTTTGAGACAGGGCCTAAGTCACTAAATTACCCAAACTGTGTTCAAATTTAAAATCCTTCTGCCTCACCCTCTTTAAGTGCTGGAATTATAGGTGTGCCATCACATTTGGCTCATTAACACACTCTTAATGATGAACTACCTCCCTTTGCCTGCAGTGAGATGGTAGGATATAATAACATTAGGTTCTGGTGGTCAGCCTTGCAGAAATTACTTTTAACCTCTCTGATCTTCAGTTTCTTCATGTATAGAACAAAGGATCCCCTTTGTAGGATTGTGTGAGGACAAAATGAGATATTTCATGTAAACTGCTCAGTACAGAGGCCAGTGCACTGTAGGTACACAAAGTGGCCAAATCTGCTTCTATGTTTGAGTTCCTTTCTGTCTCAGTTGAGAGACCTGAGTCTCTCTAGGTCCTGACATGTGACCACCAAATAGATTTATGGGTGCAGACTCTAGAATAATTGATAACAGGAACACTGATGTCATGTTGCTAGTATGTGTCCTTGATAGGAATATTGAGAATGGCATTTTAGCCCTAGTCTTTTCCCCCAAAATCCACAATCCCTGTCTAATTGTTAGAAAAATATCAAATTCCAGTTGTCTGATACACAAGTTGGCTGGGCTCAGGCTTTGCACCTAGCCTCCCACTTGCAAGTGAGTCGGCATGTTATGTAGCCTGCACATGCACAGTGAACATGTAAATGAGTAGTCTACTATATAACTTTTTGGCAACTTGCCAACTTTGTGTGATATTGTATACAATAAAGGTGTGAGATTTTCTTTATTCAGTATTGCTTTTTGCTGCTAAGGTAGTAAAGGCATATGAGATATTCTTCAGTCCCTATGTCCTTTCTTCAGGCTGCCCGAATGAATTTCAAGTGAACCTTCACACCCTGGACCAGTAGCAGGACACCTTCAAAACTGTGAAGGTCGTCAAAAGCAAGGAAAGTGTGAGAACCAGGTACAATCAAGAAGCCTAAGAAGACAAGATGATCGAATGTGATATGATTTCCTAGATGGGATTCTGAACAGAACATTAAGTAAAAAACTGAGGAAATATGAATAAAGTATGTACTTCAATTACTATTAATGCATCAACATCCATTCATTAATTGTGACGAGCATACCATAACCAATGGAAGATGTTCATAATAGGGGAAACTGGGTATGAGAATTCAGCACTATATTCACAACTTTTCTATGTCTATCTTGAAGTCAAAGTTTTATTTAAAAAGAAAGAACACAAAAATTTTTTGCCAATACATATATGATCTATTTTTGGTCTCTGTTCCATTGATCTATATATCTATTCTTACAATGACACATTGTTTTAACTACTAGAGCTTTATAATGTATCTTGGAATCAGGTTGTGTTAGCTCTCCAAGTTGGTTACACTTTTTCAACATTGTTTTGGCTATTCTAGGTCCTTTGCTTTTCCATATAAACCTAGAATTAGCCCATCAATTTCTGTGTTTAAAAAAAGCTGGCCGGGATTTTGATTGTGTCAAATCTGTAGGTCAACAAATTGGAGATAATTAGAGATAACTGACATCTTGATATTATTGAGTCTTCTATCCCAAGGACACAGGCTACCTCCAGATCCATTTAGATCTTTTATGATGTCCCTCAGAAATGCTTTCTAGCTTCTTTTGTATAGAACTTGCAATTCCTTTGTCACGTTTATCACAAAATATTTCAATTTTGAAACTATTTTAAATGGTATTGGTTTTTGAATTTCAATTTTTATTTGTTGCTAGTATATCAAAGTAAAAATTGTGTTTTACATATTGATCTCTTATCCTACAAACTTGCTAAACCACCTACTAATTCTAGTAGCTCTTTTGCAGTTTCCATAAGAGTTTCTACTTAGATGAACATATCTGCAAATGAAAACAGTTTTTCCTGTTCCCTTTCTATCTGGATGCCTTCCTTTCTCTTGCTTATGTTGGCAAGAGCTATAGGTTTTTCAGAGATGCCCTTTATTTGGTTAAAGAATTTCTCCCAGTATTTCAAGTTTATCAGAAATGGATGTTGGATTTTTGTCCAACATCTGTGTCTACTGAAACAATCATATGATTTTTCTTTTTTGTTTGTCAATCAAGTGAATTTCATGGACTGGCTTTCAAATATTAAACCAAATTTTAATTCTTTGGACAAATCTCACTTGGCCATTGTCTTAGTTACTTTTCTCTCCTTGCTGGGACAAAATATCTGACACCCAAAATTAGGGAAGGAAAGGTTTATTTCTTATAATGTTGGAGGTTTCAGTCCATATTCAGCTGGCTCCAAGGCAGCATGGCATGGCAGGGCAAACATTAATGGCTGCCACAAACAGCAAGGTGTGAACCTGCAAGAAAGAGAGAGAAACACACACCTTCCTCCTGCCCTTACACTGCATGTCAGCTCCATCCCTGGGTGGGTGCTTCACTCACACCACCAATCCCAGCACCAGACAACAAACCAATCATGAATGCCAGACTCAGCCCCACCCATGATTACATGAGGCTTAAGTGGGGGCCATCTGAACACACTAGAACAGTCATGATGTGTTTTTGCTTTGTTTTATTTGTGGTACTGGGTATTTACCCTTTGCACTAGGCTACATCTCCGGCTATTCTGTTCTATTCTATTCTATTCTGTTCTCCTGTACTCTATTTCATGAGAAAGGATCTAAAATTGTTAAGTTACCCAGGCCAGACTTGAATTTAAGATTATCCTGCCTCAGCTTTCCAGAGTGCTAGGCTTACAGGCATGTACCACCACACCTGGCTAATAATGTATGTTTTAGGATATATTTTTAGTTAGGATTTGTGATAAATTTATGATGTGTCAGAATACTTCAAGTTTCTTGTGCTTGGGGTTCAATGAGATTGGTCATTTCTAAGAGACCAAAAGTAACCAGAACTGGAACAGGAACTAATACTTGGGCAACGAAGAAACTAAAGTACACTGGCTGGGGGTGGTGGCACCTTCTGCTACAAGCTGACTCACCAGGGCTGCCATGGAGGTGAGAAAGGGCTGTTCCTATGGCTGTCTGAAAGTTCTGGAAACAATATGAAGATGGAGTGCCCCTCTTCTCAATAGTTATCACAAAGAGACTTTCCTAAAGAGATTCCTACATGTTTTAGGGGACCCTAAGATGAATCCTAGGTCCAGGAGCTTAGACAAGTGTATGCTCCAGCCTTGATGAAATGAACCCTTCCCCCAGCATCATAGTTTAGGGATGCATTTGGGTAGCTGCATGGTTCTGGAGGATCTGAGTCTCACCCAGCCCAGTACAAGGCCTCAGCACCATACTTCGGGGGTGCACCCTGGCCAGCCTCAAGTTTCCCAGAGAATGAGTCCTGCCAAGCCCAGCACTAGGCCCTGGTGCCATACTTTACAGGTGCACCCCAGCTAGCCACATGGGTCCTGGAGGATCCGAGTCCTGCCCAGCCAAATGCAAAGCCCTGGTACCATACTTTGGAGGTATGCCCTGACTAGCCACATGGATTCTGGAGGATCAGAGCTCCATCCAACCCAGCAAAACACCCTGGTTCCATCCACTGGGAGAGCACTCTGGCCAACCTCATAAGTCTTGGAGGAGCCAAGTGCTGCCCATCCTAGCACAGCACCCAGGCACCATCTATTGAGCACTCCAGGGAGAAGCACAGGTCAGGAAAAGCCCCACCCAGAAATGCTGCACCATCAGGAGGGAGGCCCAGTGAGCCAAGGGAGGGCAGAAGCCCTGCCCATCATTTTTCCACCATCCCAGGAACCTCAGTTCAAAGGAGCCCATGTGTCTGGTCCACTCCTTTACACCACAGGACTGTCAGTCAGTGTGGGAAGCACCCTGGACTTAATCAGCTCAACTGGAGGAACATAGGAAAATGGTAAAACGAAAAAACAAAATGCAGTCTCAGACCTCCAACCCATTGAGAACAAGCCCAGGAGACATTGACATGGAAGAAACTGGAAATTGCACAATTGAAATTTGTGAAATGATAGCAACTGAGGTAAAGAAACAACTCCATGAGGCTATAGAGGAAATTAGATCAGAAATAATCTCTCAGGAAAAAAGAAACGACAAACACAAAACAAATGTTGAGCATATCTAAAGAAGATATAGATAAAAAAATAGAGGAACATAAGAAAATGATGGAAACCTTGGATAAACAATATAAGAAATAATTAGAATGCATGAAACAGATTCAAAGAGATATTCAGGAAAGTAAAAATTCCATTGAAAGTTGGTAAAATCGCTTGAATGATGCTGAAGACAGATTCTCAGACCTCGAAGACAGGATGGAAACTAATGATCATGAAAGGTAAGATCCCTTAAAAATAACAAGGAACCAGGAAACAACAATTCAACAACTGCAAGACTGCACAAACAAAAACAGTGTAAATCTGATAGGTGTCAATGAAAAAGCAGGTGTCAACACAGATGGCATAAAAAGATTATTTGCAGAAGTTATAGCAGAAAATTTTCCAACCATGGGAAAAAATCTGACATCCAGATAAGTGAGGCATATAGAACTCCAGTTAGCCATAACCAAAATAAATCTACACCCATACACATAATTATTAAGATCCCAGAAATTCAGCACAAGAACAGAATACTAAAAGCTGTCAGAGAAAAAAAAAGATCACCTATAAAAGAAAACCCATAAGAATCATGGCAAACTTCTCAACACAAACCATCACATAAAAAAGATCTTGGAGTGAAGCATTTCAAGTTCTGAAAGAAAACAACTTCCAACCCAGATTGATGGAAAACTATCATTCAAAATTGATGGAGAAATAAGATATTCCATGACAAAGAACAACTGAAGAAATTCATGACCACCAAACCAGTACTACAAAGAGTACTAAAAGATGCTCTAGAAAGAGATAAAGGTGACTAAAATTCCAAGAACAACAGCAGAAAGAAACCATCAAGAAGAGAAAGCTATTAGAGAGTAAAAGTAGAGGACCAACAACAGGCAGATAACATGACAAAGATAAGTCAATGCACATCAGTTATAACCATCAATGTAAATGATCTCAATTCACCAACCAAAAGAAACAGATTGGCACAGTGGATTAAGAAACAAAATCCAACAATATGCTGTGTATAAGAAACACATTTAACTCAAAAGGAAACTGATAAACTAAAAGTCAAAGGATGGAAAATAATACTCCACGTGACAGTGACCCAGAAAAAAGCAGGGGTAGCTATTCTATTTGCGAATAATGTGAACCTCAAACCAAGAATGATCAAAAGAGATAAAGAAGGTCAGTACATACTTGTCAGGGGAAAACTTCAGGAGGAAGAGATAACAATCATAAATATCTACGCACCAAATATTGAAATACCTGACTATACTAGACAAATATTAATAGGCATGAAAAACCAAATAGCACAGTTATAACAGGAGACCTCAACACTTCATGGTCAAAAAAGAGATAGATCAACTAGATAAAAAATCAGCAGAGAAATGACAGAACTGAACCAAACTTGTGAATAAATGGACTTAGTAGACGCATCCAGAGTGCTCCACCCAACAGCATCAACTGTACATGGGTCGTTCTCTAAAATAGATATATACTAGCCCATAGAACACCCTTAAGTAAATGCAAAGGAGTTGAAATTATCCCATTCATATTATCTGACCATAGTGCAATAAAATTAAAAATTAATGACAAAAGAAACCACAAAAATGCCATAAACACGTGTCAATTAAATAACACTCTCCTGAATAACCAGTGGGTCACAGAAGAAATTACAAAATATCTACAATCAAACAAAAATGCAAATACAACTTACTAGGGCCCATGGGACACAATGAAAGCAATCCTCAGAGGGAAATTTATAGTGGTGAATTCCCACATCAGGAAAATGGAATGAACACAAATAAACAACCTAATACTGCACCTCAAACTTCTAGAAAAAGAAGAGCAAGTCAATCCCAAAGCCCAAAGAAGGAGGAAATTATAAAGATCAGAGCAGAAATTAATGCAATTGAGACTAAGAAAACAATACAAAGAATTAATGAATCAAAGAGTTGGTTATTTGAAAGAATAAACAAAATTGATAAATGCCTATCTAATCTTATCAAAAAGAAGAAAGAAAAACTCATATACATGCAATAAGAAATGAAAAAAGTGAAAACATGACACCCTTTTCATTTCCTGTGGAAATTCAGAAGATTGTCAATAACCATTTTTGAAGATCTATACTCTCATAGGATGGAAAATAAAAGAAAAGGACAGATTCCTGGAAACATATGAATTACCAAAACTTCATCAAGAAGATATAAAAATCCTGAATAACCCAATATCAGTTATTAAATTTGGAAAAGTAATTAAAAATTTACCAACCAAAAAAAAAGTGCCCAGGTCCTGATGTATTCACAGCTGACTTCTGTAAGAAATTTAGAGAAGATTTAACACCAATACTCCCCGAACTCTTCAATAAAACTGAAAGAGAAGCAATTCTCCCTAACTCATTCCTGGAACAAGTATTACCCTGATAACAAAGCCAGAAAAAGACCCAACCAAAAAAGAGAAGTATAGGCCAATCTCCCTGATGAACACAGAGGCAAAAATCCTCAATAAAATACTAGCAACAGAATGCAGCAAATCATCAAGAAGATTAGCCACACACCTGTAATCCCAGTACTTGGGAGGCTGAGGCAGGAGAGTCGTTGCAATTTCGAGACCACCCTTGGCTGCAAAGTGAGCTCAAGGCCAACCTGAACAACATAGTGACACTCTGTCTCAAAAAGCAAAAAAAAAAAAAAAAAAAAAAAGATTGTACACCATGACTGCTGTGGTTTGTGTGAGGTGTCCCCTCCAAAACCTCATGCAGTCATGGAGGTGGCTGAATCTAGCATTTGTGTTTGGTTCATGGTCTAGCTCTGGGATTGGTGGTGTGAGTGCTGCACCTGCTCAGGGGTGGGTAGCTGGCATACAATATAAGGGAAGGAAAGTGGTGTGCCTTTCCCCCCCCTTTTTTTTTTGTTGCTTGTGGCCAGCATGAACTGCTGCCCCTCAGCCATGTCACACTGCCTTGGAGCCAACCAAGTATGGACTAAAACCGCCAAAAACTGTAAGCTAAATAAACCTTTCCTTCCTTCATTTTGGGCATCAGGTATTTTGTTCCAACAATGAGAGAAAAGTAACCAAGACAGAATTTGGTACCAGTGGAGTGGGTTCATTGCTGTGAGTATAATTGACCATGTGGTTCAAGGGCCTTTGGAAATGGCTTGTGGGAAGAGTTTGGAAAAGTTCAGAGATGTCACCTGAAAGAGTGGCCTTGGAATGCCTTAGGCTGTTCTGCATGGGAGATTCTGGTCAGAGTTCAGGAGACCAAAAGGCTGATAGAAATACTGCTCATAAAGACCAGGCTCTGGAGGTTTCTGCTGGGAAGAAGGACTGCATTGGTTGTTGAACTACAGATGATGTGTGTTATGGCTTAGCAGAAAGTTTGTTTGCATTTTGCTTGTGCCCAGAGACATTGCCTGAGACTGAGATTAAAGGTGGCAGACCGATAAATCTGGCAGAAGAAATCTCAAGGCAGTCGAATTTTGAGGCAGTGGCATGGCTATTTTGGGGGTCTTCTAGCCAGATTTATTTTCAAATCAAGAGCAAAGAACCCAGCAGAATGATTTAAAGTGTTGTGAATTTGACCAGCTGTGAACTGTAAAGATAGAGCTGAGACCTCGTTTGCTGAGAAGGTACAGAGAAATAAAAAAGATGGTCTGTGGGCGTTACAGGAAGAGGCCCAGGAAGTGGGTCTCCACCTTTTGCAGACTCAAAACTGCAAAAGTGAAAGACTTCGCTTTGGGAAGAAAGCCACAGAGTGCCATGCTCCAGAATGGTGATGGAGGCCACATGAGGTTCCAAAATGGCAGTAGTCACACCAGGGTTCAGAATGGAGGCAACATAATAAATTTGTTCCTTACAATCAAGTTCAGAGTGCTCAGCAAACCAGGTACTTGACCCTTACAGCCAAGAGAGAGGAACGCCTGGCTACTGCTCCAGCTGGCAGCAGACCTTGGGAGCATCCGTGTGGTGCTGGTTTCAGGTGCAAGAAAATGCACAAGTTCTGAGGTTAAAAGGCTTCCACCCCAATTTCAGAAGGCCACGGAGGCCAGGCAGTGTGACCCTGAGAGGGCAGTGTGTGAAGCTATGAGGGTGAAGTCAAAGGTGCAGTGGAGCCCTCAGATGTTTTAAAAGCCAGGAACGTTAATTGTCTAAGAAAAGCTGCAAGGAGAGAGCAAAGTGGGCCTACGAGAAAAGCCCTGGAAGCCAAAACCACTGAAAGTGCTGTGGGGGTGGAGTTACTCAAGCCTTTTGGAGCTCACAACCAGATTACTTCAGAAGCTGTACATGGAACTCCAGGACTTAACGTTTTCCCTGCTGGATTTTGGACTTCTTTTGGTTCCAATGCTTTGTATCCCATTTGTACCTTTTTAAATGGTAATGTTTATTTTGTACCATTGTATATTGGAAGTGTTTAACTTTGTTTTCATTTGTACAGAGGGTTACAGCTAACAGTTTGCCTTGGATCTCAGAGGAGACTTGGGACTTGTTCAGCAATGCTGAAACTGTTAGGACTTTGTCAACTACTGACTAAATGTCTTTTGCACAAAGAACATACATGAGTCTTTGGAGTGCCAGGGGTGAAATGTTATGGTTTGTGTCAGGTGTACCCCCCCTACAAAGCCTCATACAGTCATGGAGGTGGCCAAATCTAGCATTTGTGATTGGTTCATTGTCTAGCTCTGGGATTGGCAGTGTGAGTGCTGCACCCGCCCAGGGGTGGGTAGCTGGCATACAATATAAAGGAGGGAAGGAGGTGTGCCTTTCCCCCCGCTTTTTTTTTTTTTTTTTTTTTGCAGCACCAGGGATTGAACTCACAACCTCGCGCCTGCCAGGGCAGGCACTTAAGGAACTGAGCCAAACTCCTGGCCCTGGTTTTTTTGAGGCAGGGTCGCACTATGTAGCTCAGGCCGGCCTTACGCTTGCGTTGTAGCCCAAGCCGGCCTCGAACTCACAATGCTCCGCCTACCTCAGCCTCCCGAGTGCTGGGATTAAAGTCCCCCCGCTTTTTTTTTTTACCCTGTTCACTCTTGCTGCTTGCAACATCACCCTGCCTTGGAGCCAGCCGAGTATGGACTGAAACCTCCAAAAACTGTAAGCTAAATAAACTTTTCCTTGCTTCACTTTGGGCATCAGGTATTTTGTCTCAACAATGAGAGAAAAGTAACCAAGACAATGACCAAGTGGGATTCATCCCAGAAATGCAACGATGTTCAATATACACAAATCAATAGACATAATACACCATATTAACAGGGCCAAAAACAAAAATCACATGATCATCTCAATAGATGCAGAGAAAGCTTTTGATAAAATCCAACACTCATTCATGGTAAAAACCTCAGAGAAAATCAGAATAGATGGTCTTTACTTCAATCTGATAAAAGCCATATACGACAAACCAACAGTCAACATCTTATTAAATGGACCAAAACTGAAAACTTTCAACTCCAAATCAGGGAAAAGACAATGATGTCCACTGTCACCACTACTATTCATTATAGTTCTGGAGATATTAGCCACAGCAATTAGACAAGAGAGAAAAATAAAATAAATAAGAATAGGAAAGAAAGAAGTTAAAGTATTATTATTTGCAGATGACATGATAGTCTACATAGAAGACCCTAAAAACTCCACCAACACAATCCCTGACCTGAAATTACACTGCAAAGCTGCTATAATAAAGTCACCATGGTACTGACAAAAAACAGACCTGAGGATCAATGGAGCAGAATAGAAGTACAGGCACAACTACAAACAAACTCAGCCACTTTATCTTTGACAAAGGGACCAAACATGTTCACCGGAAGAAAGATAGCTTCTTTAATATGTGTGCTGGAAAAACTGACTTTCCACATGCTGAAGGTTTAAACTACACTCATGCCTATTACCTTGCACTAAAGTCAAAATGGATCAAAGGTCTAACTATTAAGACAGAAACACTAAATCTACTGAAAGATAAAGTGGATAGAAGTCTCGAGGACATAGGGATGGACAGAGAGTTCATGAACAAAAACCAAACTGCACAGGAAGCACCTTAAAGAATCAACAAATGGGATCTCATCTTATTAAAAGGTTTTTGCATATCCAAAGAAATCACCAACAGAGTGAAAAGAAAAACTATGGATTGAGAAAAGATTTTTGCCAACAGTCACTCTGACCAAGCACTTCTATCTAAAACATGAAGAATTGAAAAAATCAGGCCCCCCAAATTCAAAACCCCAATCCAAAAATGGGCATCTGAGATGAATACACAATTCTCAGATGAAGAAATACAAATGACAGATAAATATATGAAAAACTGTTCAACATCACTGGTCATTCGAAAAATGCAAATTAAACAGCACTGAGATACTGTCTCACTCCAGAAAAGAATAGCTAACTCAAGAAATCAATGAATAACAAATGCTGGAGTGACTGCAGGGGATAAAGGAACCCTTCTACATTGTTGGTGGGAATGTAAACTGGTAAAACCACTGTGGAAATCAGTGTGGAGATTACTCAAAAACTAGGATTAGAGGTTCCATTTGATCGTGATATCCCCCTTCTGAGTATTTTCCCAGAAGAATTGAAAACATCGTACTAGCCAGGCGTGGTGGCGCACGCCTTTAATCCCAGCACTTGGAAGGCTGAGGTAGGAGGAGCGTTGTGAGTTCCAGGTTGGCTTGGGCTACGACATGAGCAAGGCTGGCCTGAGCTACATAGTGCGACCTTGCCTCGAAAAATGTAGGGCTGAGAGTTTGGCTCATTGGCTTCAGCGCCTGCTTGGCAGGTGCAAGGTTGTGAGTTCAATCCCCAGTACTGACACACACACACACACACACACACACACACACACAAAGAAAATATCATACTGCAGTGATATATGTGCACCTATGTTTATAGTTACACAATTTATAATAGCCAGGTCTTGGAAACAACTCAAATGGCCATCAACTGAGGAATGGATAAAAAAAGATGTGGTATTTTTATACAACAGAGTACTACTCAGCTATAAAGAAGGATAAACTTGAGGCTTTTATAGGTAAATGGATGCAACTAGAGACCATACTCATAAGTGAAATAAATCAGACTCACACGTGTAAACACTGTATTGTCTCACTAGTGTAAGAAACTGAAAGTAAATTAGATCCAAAAGTTACAATAGATACAATGAATGGGAAAGAAACTGCTCAAAGGGAAATCATATTGCTTGATCAGTTTTACTTGCCTGTATCTGGTAACCTGAACAACTCTTTTGAAGATAACAATATGCAATATAACAGCCATTGTTAAATCCTATCATCTTTCTTGAAGTCCTGTATCACTATTGTTTGTGCTGTTGTCATTGTTGTTGCTGTCATTTGACTTTTGTCGTTTGTTTGCTTGCTTGCTTGTTTTTCATTTTTCTGTGCTTTTTTCTCTTCAAAATAATAAATATGTAAATAAATAAAAATCAAAAAGAAATGAGCCCTTTCCCAGAGTTCTGTTAAGGACCCATCACACACACACACACACACACACACACACACACACACACACACAAACACACACAGAAACACCAGGAATTCCAGTAAGAAAAGGAAGATCCTTGCCTTACGGGACTGCCCAGTGTCAGCCTTATGTGGTCCCTGGGCCTGGCGCAGACCCCTTGGGTAGTCTTGCTTTCCTCTCTCTCTCTCTCTCTGTCTCTCTCTGTCTCTCTCTCTCCATGGTAAACAAACAAAAATACTCCAAAAAACACATGTAGCATAAAATTGATCATTTTAACCAGTTCTATATGTGTTAAGTGTATTACAGTATTGTACACCAGCTCTCCAGAATTTTGTTATCTTTCCCAACTGAAACCCTGTACCCATTAAACACCAACTCCTTCCTCCATCCCCTCAAACTCACGCTACCACTACTGCTTTATATTCTTATGAATTTGACTACTCAAGAGATCTCATAAAAGTAGAATGAGACAATGTTTACAAAAATACAGAATGAGATTTGTAAGATAGGATCAGAGCAGTGTTTACTCATTAATTATTCCCCAACACTGAGGCAAGGCACTGTGGAGTAGTCTACCCAATGTCCCATGAATTATGAGACTTTCCATATTCATTAGTGGGATAAGGTTTTATTCCAGGCCCTAAGGGAGCACTGAGTGGTTCTTTCCCTGGCCTCAGGTAGTTTACTTGTGCACACATACGGCTCATTCCTCTGTCGAATACTTGAAGGGCAATCCCCTTCAGGTCTCCAGATTTCTCTGTTTGCACAGAATCTAGCTGCATGGTCTCCCAAATTAGGGATTCTTCTGGGCTTTGCCTGAGTTTTACCCCACTGTGCCTCAGCCTATAAATTCTCTTAAGGCAGTAAGCTGGAGCAATGTAGGGCTCACTTCTTTTGTTTCTTGTCTCTTCAGGTAACTGTCCTTTATTGCCTGCTGTCTACTATTTAGAAAACTACTGTTTCATATATTTTGTCTTTTTGTTTTTGTTGTTTAAATTGTTTTAGGCAGGAGGATAAATCTGATCCTTGTTACTCCATCTTGGCCAGAAGTTGCCTTTTGATTTTAATTTACTTTGTAAAGCTTTTGCCAGCTGGACAATAAAGATGAAAAATACTTTCATTTTCCAACTCAGCCTGCACTGGGCCCTTTATAGTCCTCCTAAATTCTGCTTGTAAACTAAGTTTTGATTTCATCTCATTTCTCTTCAATGCTACAAAACCAGGACCAGTCAGCTATCACTTTCAACCTTTTGCCTGAGATCACCTTATCTGCCATCTTCCATGCTACCATAGACTACTGTTTTGGAAATTGTTTCAAAACCACATAATCTACTTGTAGCCAGCTGTAGCAGTTTCTAGCTAAATTTTCAGCCTCTGCTGTTTCTAAACTGCTTTTACAGATTCTGCCCTAATGCCTTGTCCCAAAGCCAATGACTCATATTTCAGTCTTTTTAGGACAGCACTCCACTTGTACATGTCAATTTCCTTATCATGTAGGTTCTGACACATTATAAACTGCACTAAAATTTTATGCTGTCTCTTAAAACATTTATTTAGACAGTTTTGCACATCAGCGGTTGAGCAAGGTGCAGCTGAACAATTTTTGTAGCTTGGATTGGGCTCAGGTAAACACAGTTGAACTTACAGATATTCAGTTTGTTGATAGGTGCACTGTGTCTGGTTACTTTATAGTAAATTCTTTATGGTTCTTCCCCCAGAGCCCTGAGTTTGTTTAGTTAGAGGTTGTTTTAATCCATCGAAGGCAGATTTTCCTCATTGGATCAGTTAATACTGAAAGTAATAATTCTCTTGCTTGGGTTTATATCTCTTTGTTCTGTTTTCCCTTTTTTGGTACTGACTTCTTTTAAAATTATCTTTCCATTTCTCCTGTATAAATTGGAAATTATATACTTTTACTGTTTTTACACCAGTTTTCTTGGGGAGTATAATGTGCATTCTTAATTTATCATAATCTAATATTAATTATTGCTTTTATTCTGCTGCTAGGCAATGCAAAGATTTTAGAGCACTTTAACTCCACTTATTCCCTCTTCAATTTATACATCATTGTTACTATTTGATCTTTGTATATTTTAATTCTTATAACAGGTTATTCTTTATTTAGATTTTACCCACACATTTACCATTTCAACACTGTTCATTCTTCCAAGTACCTCTGATCTTCCCTACAGAGTTGGATTAGCATACTCAGAGAGATAGGTGGTGGTAGAGCCATCTGCGATAGGTGGCCGCTCAACAACTGAGCAATTCCCATACTCCACTTATCCATAAGAAGCTCTGGATCCAGGGCACATGTGTCAACCCACTCAGGACCCCTCCTGGAAATTCAGGAACTATTTTTTTTCTTCTCCTGAATTCCAATAAACACCCTCCTCACTTGAAAGAGAGAAACAGAGAGAGAGAGAGAGAGAGAGAGAGAGAGAGAGAGAGAGATGACAAGAATCAGTAGTGACTACAAAATGATGACTTCAGTGAGGCTATTACAGATAATTCAGGACAAGGGAAAGTGCAGTTTCCTCAGGCAGAGTTAAAAGGGATGCTTCTAATGGAAAAGAAGATGTGAATCAGAATCTGCCCATAAATCCACATTCTAATTTTCAAGATGCCCTTCCTTCCCAGTCAATGATCCCTCACCTCGACAAAAAAGGAACTTAGTTTTTTTCTTTGTTGCCATAATAAAAAACTACAGTTTGAGTAATTAATAAACAATAGGTGTATATTTGACTCACAGTTCTGGAGGCTAGAAACTCTAAGAATATGGCACTGCCATCTGGTGAGGGCCTTTGTACAACTTCAAAACATGGCAGAAGGTCATAAGCACACATGAGACAGAGAGGAAAATCAGGCCAAATTCATCCTTTAACCACTCTCCCTTGGTAACAGCATTAACCCATTCATGGAGGCAGAGCCCTTATGAACTAATCACCTCTTAACATTGTTACAATGGCAATTAAACTTCAACATAATTTTTGGAAAGGATAGTCAAATCAGAGAAGCCCTATGAGGTTGGAAATTCATGGTGTTAACCATTCACAGGATTAGACTTTGGGTTTGGCTTTCAGAAATCCCAGCCTGGTGGCTATCAGGGATAAGGGTTTCTTTCAGGGTAGTGTAGAAATTTCAGGGCTCTATAAAGGCCTTGAGGTAAGAATGTAAAGCTCTATGCTGACCATTTTGCTTTTCTGAGTTCTTCAGTAACCAACCAACTCTAGTTTACTTATTTTGACTAAAATGTTCTAATGTAGCAAACACTGTATTTGGTTTCCCAGAGTCTTGTGTTCTATGGATACTTGATTAAAGGTGGTAATATGAGTAATTGCTTTGCTACTTCATCCCATGGACTACAAGCATCCTCTTTATCATGGAAAGGAGGGTTATTAGTGCCTTTAATCGAATCAGGTTAGAAAACTAACTCCAGAAAACTCAGGACGAATTCAGAGCACTTATTCTTAAGATTTTGTTGTTCTGGAACCACCTCAGGACCAAATTCCATATCAGTCAGGGTTCAACCAGAGGCAGAACCAGTAGGAAATATCTACAGTCATATATCCCATAACTACATTTTGGGAGTGCATATACAATGGTGGTCCTGTAAGATTATATTGACTAGTGACATTGTAGCTTTTATAGTTTGTGTAAGAATACTCTATGATGTTCACACAATGATGAAATCACCTAATGATGCAGTTATCAGCATGCAGTTGTGACTGTTGTGATATGTCCATTTGACTTGAGTAAGAACTACCCAGCAAATTAGTAAAGCTCTGGGTGTGTCTGCGGGTGGCTGACATGTAGGTTGCAAACTGGGGAGGGAAGACCCAGCCCAGATATGGTTGACATCAACTAATAAGCTTCGAGCCAGGATGAAATGAAAAGGGAAAGAAGGAAGTCTTCCCTTTTCTTCTTTGGAGGAGCCCTGGCCTTCTCTGTTGCTTCTGAATGTTCATCTCCAGTTCCTTCAGCCTTCGAGGGTAGATGCTTCTGCTTTTCAACCCAGACCTTCCAGCTTTCTGGCAGAGACTTGCACCAACTCTCTGCAGTGAGCTCCAGGCCTTCAACCTTCAATTGTACCCCCTGGCTCTCCAGTGTGCAGATGGTCATTTGCATTTTTCTACCCATGATCCTGCAGGCAGCTGTTGCAAGCCTACATATTAAATCCTTTTAATTATATTTATGTATGATATTAAATTTGTTTCTCCAGTGAACCCTGATACAGTTGCCCTGGTGTTAACTGATGCGTGACTGTGTATATGTGTGTATATACTGATTCTATATTTGTATATACAGATTCTGCACATGTGTATGCTGATTCTATGTATATTCTATATTTGTGTATACTGCTACATACTGATTCATGTCATGAAGCAGCCCAGAAATCAAAGAGGCTGGCAGAGGATCCAGGGGAAGATAGAGCAATCATAGGCCTACCTGCTGCTTCATGCCAACAAGGTGAGTCAGTAGATCAGCAACAGCACATGTGTGCTCCTTTCTTGCCTTCCAGTCTCCCAAGAATTTCCTGTGGCCCATCCTTACCAGAAACACACAAGAAAGGATATTCTAAGAAGGGAAGTTCATTTCTGGTCAAAGTACCCATTATAAGGCCATCACATTCTCCAATGATTATGTCTTTTCATATCATCCTTTTGTTCCTGAATTAGTTTTAGTAAAGTCTGTTTTTCCTAAGGAAATAGTCCATTCACCTAGTTTTAAAAATTATTGTCATCCAGAGGTGGGACAAGATGGCAGAACAGTAAATAGCAGGGTAAGCGGACTCCCTGAAAGATACTATCCAGATGCTGGAATATAGCAACATGGGGAAGACAAGAAGGAGGAAGGCGGGTCCTCTGGACCCAGGAAGACTCTAAAGTGAGAATTGAAGCCCACAGAAAGAGTGGAAAGAGGCATTTAGACAAGGAGGGCAGTGGCTGGTGGCACCTCTGCCTGGAGCTGGACCTACTCTATGAAAGGAATTCCTGGAACCTTGGGATGCAAGGTTGGAGTGCTGTGGCCACGGTGGCGGTGATGACCCTAGAGATCTCTGCTCAGCGAGGCAGTGTTGGAGGAGAGTGGCAGTGAACAGAGGGAGCAGACTTGGAGGACTGGACTAGCTGATGGTGAGCAGACCCTGAACCCCTCCGAGGGAGAGCAAGGGACTGATGGCCATTTTGGGGCCAGAGCCACTCCTAGTTGGGCACAGTTCCATGGAGGTTGCTCCAACCGAGCCCTGGAGGGTCCCAGCGGGTGACCAGCTTGGTCTGGAGACCACGGCTCCACACACGCCCTAGGGGTGATAGTGAAAGATTCATGGATAACTGGCCCAGGTTCCCAGGCTGCGGCCCTGCCCCCACGCACTGTGCCAGACATTGGGGAGCCGAGGTGGGCTGGGGAAAGGCAGCGGACAGCACTGTAACAGCGCACCCAGTGGTAAACATCAGATATCCACAATCAGCACTGGCTAGAAGAACCAGTCTAACCTTAAGAAATTACAGACAATGCGAGGAATACCAAAATCCCTGGTACACTTGTCCAGAAAAACCCAGGAATATGTCAAGACAAAGAAGCAAAAGGCAGTCTCTGGCCTCTAATCCAAGCAGAACAAACCCAGGAGAAACAAACACAGAAGAGGTTGGGAGTTCCACAACTAAAGTCTCTGAGGTGATGACAACTGAAGCAAAGAAACAACTTCATCAGGCTATAAAAGAAATTAGAACAGAAATACTAACTCAACTAAAAGAAGAAATGAAAAACATAATAAAAGAATTGCTAGGCATCTCTAAAGAAGACATAGATGAAAAAATGGAGCATAGGAAAACGAGGGAAACCTGGAATGAACAATACAAAAAGATTTAGAATACATGAAACAGATTCAAAGAGATTACCAGGAAATCAAAAACTCCAATGAAAGTTGGCAAAACCACCTGAAGGAAACTAAAGATAGACATTCAAACCTTGAAGACAGGTTTGCAGCTTGTGATCATGAAAGGAAAGATCTCTTAAAAATAACAAGAAACCTGGAAGCAACAATTCAATGGCTGCAAGACAATCCAAAGAAACATAACTTAAGAATAAAAAGTGTGAGTGAAAAAGCAGGGGTCAATACAAAACAAATTAAAAGCCTATTTGCAGAAATAATTTCAGAAAACTTTCCAAGCATGGGAACAGGAAGTGACTTTCAGATAAGTGAAGCATATAGAACTCCAGCTAAACATAACCAAAATATACCTATACCCAGACAAATAATAATCAAGAACCCAGAAACTCAACACAAAAACAGAATATTAAAAACTATTAGAGAAAAAAAAAAAACAGATCACCTACAAAGGAAAACCCATCAAAATCACGACAGACCTCTCAACACAAACCATCAAGTCAAGAAGAGCTTGGAGTGAAGTATTTCAAGCCCTGAAAGAAAACAACTTCCAACTCAGATTGATGTACCCTGCAAAACTATCTTTCAAAATCAATGGAGAAACAAGATACTTCCACGACAAAGAACAACTAAAGGAATTTATGACAACCAAGCCAACCCTACAAAGAATACTGAAGGACATTTTAGAAAGAGATAAAATGTTCACAACTCCAGAAACAGTGGCAGAGGGGTATCACTGAGCAGAACAGACAATTGAATAATCCATCATCGGGATTTGAGTCCAGTATTGTTTTCAATGAACTGTTTAGTTTGATTTTATTCTATCTCGACCTGCCTAATTTCATTATATATGATGACATATACAGCTATTTCAAAGATAACAAAATATATTAGGGAAGCCTTTATTGATATTCGATCACCTTGTTTTGAAACCCTGTATTGCTTTCATTGTTCTGTTTTGAGTGTTTTTAACCTGTTTTGGTTCATTTGATTATATTATAACAGATGATATAGGCAACTGCTTAGAAGACAATATGAGGTATTATAGAAATCAACATTGTATTACTATGTATTGCTTCCATTGTTTTATTTGTTATTGGTTTTATTCTGTACTATTTTGTTTGATTATATTAGGTTAGACAGTATAGGCAGTTATTTTGAAGATAACAAGAGATATTACAAGGGGAAAGGAGGAAAGAAGGAAGGGAAAAGGAAAAAGACATAGATTTATATGTGGGTATACATAAGATGTTTAAAATGACTATACTACTAAATGCATTAACTATGGAGAGAGAACAACTGATACTCATATGATTAGATCAATTTTACATGTCTATATATGTCAACCTGAGCAATGCCTTTGAAGGTAACGATATACAATGTTACAACCACTGTCAAATTCCAATCATCTCATTTTGTAAACCTATAATGTTACAGTATTGGATTTGTTGTTGTTGTTTGTTGGTCCCTTTTGCTTTTTGTTTCCCTTTCCTTGACCATTGTTTTATTTTTTATTGGTGTTATTCTGAACTATTTTGTTTGATATATTAGGCCTGATGATATGGGCAGTTATTTTAAAGACAACAAGAGGTATTTAAGGGGGAAAGGAGGAAAGAAGGAAGGGAAAAGGAAAAAGACAAATTTATAAATAGGTATGCATAAGATAGTTAAAATGACTATATTACTAAATGCATTAGCTATTGAAAAAGAACAGTTAATATTCATATGATTAGATCAATTTTACATGTCTGTATCTGTTAATCTGAACAACTCCTCTGAAGGTAACGATATGCAATATTACAACTACTGTCTAATTCCAATCATCTCATTTTGTAAACCTATAATGTTATTGCATCGGATTTGTTGTTGTTGCTTGTTCGTCTCTTTTGCTTTTTGTTTCTCTTTTCTGTGTCCATTTTCTCTTAAATAGAAAAAAAAATTATTGGCATCCTGTGGCACTCCACAAATACATGCAATTTTTATGTTTTATATAACAGTTAAAATTCTAATTCAAAGAATTAAAACTAAAAAAACTTAGTAGCACAAAAGTTATTTACAGAATTTTTGTGGATTTTTATCACCATTTTCTGGAATGTCTATAGTTATATGCCTTTTGTACTTATTAATATGGTTACCTTTTATATTGGTTTATAACTCAATAGCATTATGATTAAAGAATATACACTCTTGTTACTGATTATTTGGTATTAGAAATTTGTAGTCAGTTTTTATAAATATGTATTCTCTAAAATTGATTGCAACTGTAGGCCTAGGACTTGCCCAGGCTTGACTGGCACACCAGAAACTCTGAACACCTTGCAGCCAGACTCAGGGTCTGGGTGGCGCCACACTCTGGGGTACACTCTGCCTAGCTTCCTGGGAACAGGAGGCCTTGACCCCCACCCGGTAAGGTGGAGGCTCCATTCGCACGCTCCGGGAGGGCACCGTCACTAGTGGCGCACAAGATCCAGCTCTACTGGGTCCCGCAACTCAGCACAACCCACCAGGGGAACACCCAGTCAGCCTCGCAGGACACAGAGCCACATAGGATCTAGAAGAAAATGACAAAACGAAAGACCAAGAGGCAGTCTCAGTAGCCAGCCCACTGAGAACAAACCCAAGGGACACTGAAATAGAAGACAGTGGGAGTCACACAACTGAACTTTCTGAAATGATAGAAAACGCAGTAAAGAAACAGCTCGATGAAGCTATAGAGAAATTCAAATCAGAAATATTCTCTCAGCTAAAAAATGAAATGAGAATCATTATTAAAGTACTGTTGTATGTATCCAAAGAAGACCAAGATAAAAAAATAGAAGAACTTAAGAAAATGATCAAAACTTTGAATGAACAATATAAGACACAAACAGAATGCATGAAACAGATGCAAAGAAAAATGCAGGAAATGAAAAATTCCATGGAAAGTTTGAAAAGCCGCTTGAATGAAGCTGAAGATAGAATCTCAGATCTTGAAGACAGCATGGGAGACCAAGGCCACGAAAGAAAAGATCTCTTAAAAATAGTAAGGAACCAAAAAATAACAATTCAACAACTGCAAGATGATGCCAAGAGAAATAACATAAGATTAATAGGCATAAATGTAAAAGCAGGGGTCAATACTAATGACCTGTGAAGACTATTCACAGAAATAATAGCAGAAAACTTTCCAAACATGGGAAGAGAAACTGATATACACATAAGTGAGGCATACAGAACCCCAATTAACCATAACCAAAATAAATCTTCACCCAGACATATAATAATAAGGGTATCAGAAATACAGCACAAGAACAAAATACTAAAAGCTGTCAGAGAAAAGAAACAGATCACCTATGAAGGAAAGCCTATCAGAATAACGGCAGACTTCTCAACACAAACCTTTAAGTCAAGAAGAGCTTGGAGTGAAGTATTTCAAATCCTGAAAATAAACAACTTTCAACCCAGATTGATGTACCCTGCAAAACTATCCTTAAAAATTGATGGAGAAATAAGATACTTTCATGACAAAGAGCAACTGAAGAAATTTATGGCCACCAAACCAACACTACAGAGAGTACTGAAAGACACTCTACGAAGAGACAAAGATAGACACAATCTTAAGAACAAAAACAAAAGAAAACCACTAAACAGGGCAAATAATTAAACAGAAAATGTAGAAAACCAACAACAGAAAGATATAATGACAGGAATGGGCCAGCACATATCAGTTATATCGATCAATGTAAATGGTCTCAGCTCACCAATAAAAAGAAACAGACTAGCAGAGTGAGTTAAGAAACAAAACCCAACAATATGCTGTGTACAAGAAACACATTTCACTCAAAAGGAAATTCACAGACTAAAAATCAAAGGCTGGAAAACAATACTCCATGCAACAGGAAACCAGAAAAAAGCGGGGGTAGGTATTATGTTTGCAGACAATGCAAACTTCAAACCGAGAATGATCAAAAGAGATAAAGAAGGTCACTACATACTTGTTAGGGGCAAACTTCAAGAGGAAGAGAATACAATTATAAATATATATGCACAGAATATGGGAGCACCTAACTATGTAAGACAATTCTTAATAGACATGAAAAACCAAATGAACAATAATACAGTTATAACAGGGGACCTTAACACCCCACTGTCACAGAGAGACAGATCAACCAAACAAAAAATCAGCAAAGAAATAATAGAACTGAATCAAACTTGTGAACAAATGGACCTAGTAGATGTGTAACCAAATATTCCACCCATCAACATCAGAATAAACATTCTTCTCAGCTGCACATGGGTCATTCTCTAAAATAGATCATATACTGGTCCACAAAACATGCTTAAGTAAATGCAAAGGAACTGAAATAATTCCATGCATATTATCCGACCATAGCGCAGTAACATTTGAAATGAATGACAAAAAAACCTACGATAACTCTATAAACACATGGAAATTAAATAATACTCTCTTAAATAACCAACGGGTCACAGAATAAGTTAAAGAAGAAATTAAACAATATCTACAATTGAATGAAAATGCAAATACAAATTACCGGAACCTGTGGGACACAATGAAAGCAGTCCTCAGAGGGAAATTTATAGCACTAAACTCTCATATCAGAAAAATGGAAAGAACACACATAAACAACCTAATGCTGCACCTCAAACTTCTAGAAAAATAAGAGCAAGTCAAGTACAAAGTCCAAAGAAGGGAAGAAATTATCAAGATTAGAGCAGAAATTAATGCAATTGAAACTAAGAAAACAATACAAAGAATTAATGAATCGAAGAGTTGGTTCTTTGAAAGAGTAAATAAAATTGATAAACCCCTAGCCAACCTTATCAAGAAGAGGAAAGAAAAAACTCAGATTCATGCAATAAGAAATGAAAAGGGTGAAATCACCATAGAACCTGTGGAAATACAGAAGATCATCAACACCTACTTTGAAAACCTTTACTCACATAGATTCGATAACACAGAAGAAATGGACAGATTCCTAGAAACCTATGAATAACCAAAGCTGAATCAAGAAGATGTACAGCTGCTGAATAACCCAATTTCAGCTGATGAAATTGAAAATGCAATTAAGATCCTACCAACAAAGAAAAGCCCGGGCCCTGATGGATTCCCTGCTGAATTCTACAAGAAATTTAGGGGAGACAATGCCAACACTCCTCAAACTCTTCAATGAAATTGAAAGGGAAGAAAGTCTCCCTAACTCATTCCTGGAAACAAGTATTACCCTAATACCAAAACCAGAGAAAGACCCAACCAAAAAAGAAAATTACAGGCCAATCCCCCCAATGAACATAGACGCAAAAATCCTCAATAAAATACTGGCAAATAGAATGCAGCAAATTATCAGGAACATTATACACCATGATCAAGTGGGATTCATCCCAGGAATGCAGGGATGGTTCAACATACGCAAATCAATAAATGTAATCCACCATATCAACAGGGCCAAGGACAAGAACCTCATGATCATCTCAATAGATGCAGAAAAAGCTTTCGACAAAATCCAACACCGATTCATGATAAACACCCTACAGAAAATCAGAATAGATGGTCTCTACCTCAACCTGATAAAAGCCATATATCATAAACCAACAGCCAACATCTTACTGAATGGAGAAAAACTGAAAACTTGCAACCTAAAATCAGGAAAAAGACAAGGATGTCCACTATCACCACTCCTATTCAATATAGTCCTGGAAATATTAGCCAGAGCAATTAGACAAGAGAAAGAAATAAAGGGAATAAGGATAGGAAAGGAAGAATTGAAATTATCCTTATTTGCAGACGATATGATACTCTACATAGAAGACCCCCAAAAATCCATTAGAAGACTTCTAGAAGTAATAACCAAATTCAGTAATGTAGCTGGATACAAGGTGAGCACTCAAAAATCAATAGCATTCCTGTACACAAACAACAAAGTCACTGAGAGAGAAATAAGGGAAACCACACCCTTCACTATAACATCCAAAAAATGAAATACTTAGGAATCAATCTAACAAAGGAAGTAAAAGATCTATACAGTGAAAATTACATTACTCTAATGAAGGAAATCGAAGAAGATTTCAGAAAACAGAAAGATATTCCCTGTTCATGGATAGGAAGAACGAACATCGTGAAAATGGCCATTCTCCCAAAATTATTATACAGATTTAATGCAATCCCAATCAAAATACCACTTGCCTACCTCACAGAGGTAGAGGAAGCATTCCTGAAATTCATCTGGAACCAGAAAAGACCTAGAATAGCAAAGGCAATTCTGGGCAACAAAGGGAAGGCAGGAGGCATCACAATCCCTGACCTAAAACTATACTACAAAGCTACTGTGATAAAATCAGCATGGTACTGGAATCAAAACAGACCTAAAGATCAACGGAATAGATTAGAAGATACAGCCACAACTACAAACACACTTAGCCAAACATGTACATTGGAAGAAAGATAACCTCTTTAACAAATGGTGCTGGAAAAACTGGCTTTCTATATGCCGTAAACTAAAACTAGATCCATGCTTATCGCCATGCACTAAAATAAAGTCAAAATGGATCAAAGATCTGAATATTAAAACAGAGACACTAAACTTACTAGAAGACAGAGTAGGTAAAAATCTTGATGACATAGGAGTAGGCAGAGAGTTCATGAACAAAAATCAAATTGCACAGGAAACACTTCCCAGAATCAACAACTGGGATCTCATCTTACTAAAAATTTTTTGCATGTCAAAGCAAATCTCCAACAGAGTGAAAAGAAAACCAAAGAATTGGGAAAATATCTTAGCCAATTGTCCATCAGACAAAGGAATTCTATCTAAAATGTATAAAGAATTAAAAGAAATGAGGCCCCTAAAATTCAAGGACCCAATGCAAAAATGGGCATCTGAGATGAATACACACTTCTCAGAGAAAGAAATACAAATGGCAAATAAATATATGAAAAAATGTTCAACATCAATGGTCATTCAGGAAATGCAAATTAAAACAACACTGAGATTCCATCTCACTCCAGAAAGAATGGCCAAAATTAAAAAATCAATCAACAACAAATGTTGGAGGGCTGTGGGGAAAAAGGAACTCTTCTCCACTGTTGGTGGGAGTGTAGACTGGTGCAACCACTGTGGAAGTCAGTGTGGAGATTCCTCAAGAAGCTAGGATTAGAGATCCTATTCAACCCAGCTATCCCTCTTCTGGGCATTTTCCCAGAAGAATTGTAAACATCATACCACAGTGATATCTGTGCACCCATGTTTATAGTAACCCAATTTGTAATAGCCAGATTTTGGAAACAACCCAAGTGCCCATCAATCAAAGAATGGATAAAAAAGATGTGGTGTTTTTATACAATGGAGTACTACTCAGATATTAAGAAAGATTGCATTGAGACTTTTATAAGTAAATGGACATACTCATAAGTGAGATAAATGAAACCCACATGTGTAAATACTGTATTGTCTCCCTAGTGTAAGAAACTGAAAAAGTATATATGATCCAAAATCTACAATAAATACTATGTAAGGGTTAAAAACTGCTCAAAGAGCAAAAGTAATCGGGAAGGGAAATGGGGGAGACAGGAAAGGGAATAGGAAAAAGATATAAATCTGTATATATGTATATGTAAGATAACTAAAATGAACACACTGCTGAATGTATTCGTTATTGATAAAGAATAATACTCATATGATTAGATCAATTTTACATGTCTATATCTGTTAATATAAACAATCATTTTAAAGATAATGATATGCAATATTGCAACCATTGTCTAGTTTCTATCATCCTGTTTTGTAAACCTGCAATTCTACTGTTGTGCATTTACTCTAGTCGTTTGTCTGTCTCTTTTGCTTTTTGTCTTTGTTATGTGCCTTTTTTTGCTTAAATAAATAAAAATAAATAAAATTGATTGCAGATTTGTTTGTGTGTATATTTATCACAAACACACATCTATATACAAACAGTATACAAATATTTTCGTACCATCAGGTGAACTAATTGGGCTGTCCCATCTTCTATACACTAACTTATTTTCATAATCAATTACTGACAGTGTTGTATTTAATATCTCCTTTTAGCAACTTAGTCTAGTAGTTACATCAATTTTTGCATTAAAAATTTTAAAGCTTTGTTGTTAGATGTCTTTAAAATTTTTATGTCTTCCTGGTAAATTATTCCTTTTCACATTCAGTAATGATCTTTTGGAACTGGAAATTAGCTTGATGGTAAGGCATACTCACCTAGGGCATACACAGCCCTGTTGTCCAATCCCCAGCACTGCAAGGGTTAGGGATTTGGGGAAATATAGCAAAGTACCGTAATAATCTTGTGTGTGTGTGTGTGTGTATGTGTGTGTATGTGTGCGCGCGCACATGTTTTGCAGTACCGGAGATTGAACAGAGGGAGTGCTGAGCTATACCCCCTCCCACCTTGTTTTTAATTTTATTTTGAGACAGAGTCTCATTAAGTCACTAAGTTGCTCAGGCTGGATCTTCCTGCCTCAGCCTCCCAAATATTGGGATTAGAGATGTGCACCACTGCACCTGGTGAGTAATGATCTTTTTGACCCCTAATGACATACTTACCTTAAAATCTATTCTGTCTTATGTTAATATTGCTATGGTTTTCATTATGCCCTTCCTCCCCTCCACTGGAGGTTTCTCTTAATTTTATGTAAGCTCAGTTATATACTTAAAAAAGATATTTGTTATATGTTAGCCATTATGTCTGGTGTGTGTAGCAGGGGGCTTGCAGGTTTGTTTCTAGATCCTGAAGTTCTAAAACTTTTAAAAAAATGAAACCTATGCTTACCTTTAAACAGAAATCTCTATGTTTGATATTAAATCAGAGTAACAGAATAATTGTACAATATTTATATAATCAAGGCTTCATCTTATCAATGACGTTAGATATTAATTACAGGACTCATTCTAAATATATTGACTAAGATCTCTAACAGACATTTAAAAATAGTTTTTTCCATAGTTTCCCATAGGAAACTGGTAGAGCCCCCTTCCCTGAAGGCTGGTTCCCCCACTGGGGAATCACCAGTTTATGAAATAGCAAAGAAGAATAACAGTTTGAATATGGAAGCAGTTGGTTTTATTAGTAATTTGCTATTCCACTTTCCATCCCTCAGTCACTTCCAGATGTTACACTTCATAGTTTTCACAGGTCTTCTGCGCTTCCTTTCAGTGTGTTTCTAATCTACACTGGTCTCCTAGTTCAGTGGCATCCAAGAAATCAACCCTAGGCTCAAACGAAGTTTTTAACTGGCGATGTATGAGTCCTAACACTGGAGGCAAATCCTATCAGCTGACATTTAACTCTGTCTTACCCAATCAGGTTGCTAAGGGTTTCAAACAGTCTTTATATCCACTCGTGGTGTGCGTAGGGGGTCTACTTCTGTCTATTACTATGAATTTCAAGGGTCCTGGGAAATATCATGATTTGAGTTCAGCTGCTTATAAGGAGCCTGAAGGGAAGTCTTCATTACAGGTGAGAAGACTTGGTATCTGATTTGTTCAACTTCTCATACTTATGCACTACATAGAAAGCTTTTAAAAATTCATTGAAGTCAATGCTTCCATCTTTGTTTAAGTCCATTGTGTTGGCAAGCTCATCAATTTGAGAATCACGAATTTGAACATTGTAGTGAGAACTGAAAAGTTTCCACATGTTCCGAAATTCTTCCATGGAGATTAGGCCTAAAAGAATATAGAAGACAATGAGTGTTCATGTCAAGATCCACCGAAGAGAAGGGTGGGAAAGTCATATTAATTGAATAGTCCCAATGAGAAGCTCATTAGCAAGCCTAACCATCCAGGCAATAAAGGACATGAAAAAGTAAGATCATAAATGTAAGAAACAGCATGTCACTTTCAACTACCAAGTGATCCTGAGTTATTCTAAAGCCAAAATAAGTAAACAGTGAAGGAATGTGGACTATGGAACTAAATGTGATCTAAAAATTATATGAACTGAAATCTAAGGGTGAGGAACATGGAAGGATGGCAAAGAACAACATCAAAGCAGAGGAAGACGGTACTCTGGAAGTTAGTAAGTGGACTGCAATCAATAGTGTTGCCTTTTTTTAATAGGCAATACTTTACTTCTGTAGGTCAATTACTGATGTGTGTGTGTGTTCAATGGTCTCTATAGTAGGGAAGTATCTGATTTGTGATGCCAGGTATTGAACCCAGTGCCTTGTGGATGGTAAACAAGCATTCTACCACTGAAGCTACCCCCAGCCCAATATGTTTTTTAAGTTTGAAAATAGGTATGCATCCAAATTAAATAAAAAATGAGTTTCCATAACTCTCAGCCCCCAAAGCTGAATCAGAACACTACAAATCGTTTTTATTTCAGAGTAACTAATATATTAAAATGGAAAGTGAATTATCTTTACACCTGTGCTGACAATTTATCAAAGAGAGTACCCCAGTGGCTACACAGGCTTCTACAGAGTGCTATCATCTTGGATATAGTTTGTGGCCAAACTAAAATAACAATAATATTAAAGGTGCGTTCACCTTTCTCTTAGAGTTTCATCAAGTTTGGATGAAAAATGAAATGGATGAAAAGAGCTTTGATTTTGGAGAAACAGACTGGTTTTTGCTTTCTATTACTGATGAACCAATCAAAATTCATTTACCTGAGCGATCAGAATCAATGATATTAAATATCATTTTCAGGTCAGATCGGTATCTGTACAGTGTTTCAATTACAGTAGATTCAGCCTAAAATAAAGATTTTTTAAGTGTTAAAACATATAGAACTAAAGACACATTAGCTTTAGCAAGTGTAACAAACAAAAAACATTATTACCAATTCAAAGTATGTGATTTAGATAGAAATTGGAGAAGGCAAGCCTTCTATTGGCCTGATGATCTGTAATCAGAAAAAGACCTGCTTCTGTGTTTCTTAAGGGACCAAAATGAATAAGGCAGGAGTAAGTAACAATTGCCAAATTTTACAGCAAGTTTTGTGCAGATTAATTTCATTCAGTCCTCTACAGCCCTAAGGAACAGGAACAGAACTCAGCATTATATGCATTTTATACATTAGAAATCAAAAAGACAACTTTTCTTAGTAACTTTCTGTAAGGTCACATAGTTATTAAGTGGGATTTGATCTTAGTTCTTTGAAGCCAAGACCTATGATCTTAGTCACCATGGCAAACTGCCTCTGAGGTCAAAATCCTCCTTCCTACGAACATTTTAGATTCCAACCAGCACTTCTTATTTCCCTACTCCATTCTCCTCTTCCCTGCAATCACCCAAGTTCTAACTTCAGTCAGGTCAATGATATAACTAATTGCTGATGAACTGCTAACTAATAAATGCTGGGGTCTGATACCTCTCCCTGGCATATTCCCATTTTAATAAAGGATTTTACATTTTTAAACTCTTAAGACATTTTCTGGATTGTGTCAGCAAGCCTATATGTTGTTATGAAAAACATTAAGTATTTTAAATAGTTTGCTACGTGAAAGAATGGATGTCATGTCTACTTTCAGCTGGACAGCATTTAAAATAAGAATCCTATATTTGATGTGGTCATTTTGATGAAGTTTTATCTTCTTTTTCTTTTTGCCTAAGTTTAGAATACTTGAATTTCCTGAACAGATCATAGTGTCCTTGGGAGATTCCATTTTTAGCCTTTCCTTAGATTGCCACTCCCATAACCTTGCATGATTTTACTCCCAACTTTTCAAAGGACTAAGTTACTTAGAGGTTGTTCAAAGGGTGTTGTAGCCGAAGCTATGTGTTACTTACCTCTTTCACTGGTTTTTCAATGTGGATATCCTGGAAGCTGGACATGTAATCAATGTATCCATCTTTGTCTATGTTGACCAGATACGATCTCAGGGTTCTCCATGGTAAATTCAGCCCCAAAATGCTCTCCATAGAAAAAGCCCACTGGGTCACTGAAATTTTTCCTAACAATAATGACAACAACACAACCCACATAATTTGTTTACAATTTGGAAAAAAAAAAGATGTGAGACCCTTGACAGAGTCAGTGGGCAGTGGGATTTTGAGGCCTGGGACCTTGCTGCTCTCCCCCATGATCTATCCTACCAAGCCCCAGACCCGCAAGGAAGGAGTAGCTAAGACTAGTCTTTCATATTACATAAATTGTGCCCTTACCATCATGTTTAAGAAATATCACTTTGGGTATTAGATTTTTTCTTTTTTTCTGATTAACAAGTAAGGTATGTTTATTAACAAATATCTTTATTTTTTCTATAGACATAGATATGTTTTTACATGAGTATGTAGCTTCTTTTTCTTAAAATCAAATATATATTGTATTCCAGCACATGCCTTGATTTGTTTTTTTTTTGAGGCAGAGTCTCACTATGCACTTCAGGCTGGACTTGAGCTCACTATGTAACCAGGCTGACCTTGAACTTGCAGTGATCCTCCTGCCTCACCCTCCTGAGTGCTGGAATTACAGGGGTGCATCACCACGCCCAACTGTTTAGCATATGTTTTATATACATGCATTGCATGTGGTAAAACACACATATACAATTACAAATGCATACAAATCTTTACTCTATTGTGTTTTTTAAATCATGGACATCCATCTAAAAGAACATAGATCTATATCATTGTTTAATCGTCATGGAGGTATTCCATCATTTCCTTAGGATCACTCGTAACAGTAACAGTGGAATTACAAGATCAAGGGGTATACAGATTTTTTTTTCAGTACTGAGGATTGAATTGAGTCATAGTGGACCCTTGAGTTATGAACTCAATTTGTTCCTGAGGGCTGTTTGTAACTCAAGTTGTCAATTGAAAGCTCATGCTCCTCTCCACAGCCTTCAAAGTCTCTCTCCTGTATACAGGCAGATCTGAGAGTTGTTAGTCATTGGCCCAGGATTTCTCAATGAACCCCATACAGGAAAGGATGTTGTAATGTTCCTTCCAGAACTCTTTAAGGGTTAAATCTGTAACTGAGACCATCTAGAAGCACAAGTGGCCAGCATTTGGGCCATAACTCAGGACTTTGGTCGTAAGTTCAAACTAAAATTCCAGCCATAAGCCAAGTTGTTCATATGTCATACCAGTTGTAACTTGAGGATCCACGGTGCATTCTCAGATCTTTTTTAATTTTTAATTTTAAGACAGGGTCTCCCTAAGTCACTACGTTGCCCAGGCTAGACTTGAACTTGTGATTCTCCTGCCTCAGCATCCCAAAGTGCTGGAAGTATAGGTGTGCACTATCACCCTTGAGTATAGTATGTAGGTTTTTAAGGCTTTGGGTATACGCTGTCATCTCTTGGTTCCAGTACCTTCCATGGATATAAAAATTCACAGATACTCAAGTCTCTTATAAAAAAATGATGCAGTATTTGTATATAAGTTACACGCAACCTCCTGCATGCTTTAAATAATCTCCAAATTACTTATAATACTGAATACAATGTAAGTGGTATGTAAATAATTGTTATAGTGTATTGTTTAGGGAATGATGACAACAAAAAACACCTGTACATGTTCAGAAGAGACTCGATTTTTAAAAAATATTTCAAATATCCATTACAATATTTTGCTTTAATGGTATGTGGACAATGCAGTGGTATCCATCTTTCTAGTGGGTTTCACTGGTACCCCAATGGGTGGTTCCAGATTCTCTAGTCTTGATCCACTAGTTGGGTCCCCACCAGCGAACTTATGCCCCATTCGGTGGACCACAAGCCACTCCCTCTCCAAAGAATTTCAGGCTTCATTAAAAGTAGCGGACTCTTCTCAGTTTGTTCCTTCCTTGGGTATTTTCTCAGCCTTAGAGGTAGGAGTAGTTATTCCCTATACTTGCTATTCCTATAGTTTTTAAGTTTCTTTTATCCCTTTTAGTACTTGTCCTTTATTATTTGATAATTCTCTGCATTAAACTTCTTCACTGAAATTGCTGATGTGGTTTTGGAATCCTAAATAGGCACTGAATAATATACCAGTATACGGAAATGCGATCAATTTATGTGTACTGACCTTGTGTTTGATAACTTGCTAAATTCATTGATTAATTCTAGTAGCTTTTCTGTGGATCTCTTTGGATTTTCTAAATATTCAGTCATGTTGCCTACACATAGTGACACTTTTTAACTCTTATTTTTTAATATGCCTTATTGCGCTGGTCATCATCCCTGGTACAATGCTGAACAGATGTCTTGACAGTGGGCACATCTGTATTAGTTTCCTATAGCTTCCGTCACAGATTTCCACAGGCTTAGTGGCCTACAAAACACAAATGTATTCTCTTACAGTTCTGGAGATCATAAGTCTAAAATCAGTCTCAATGGGCAAAAGTCAAGGTTCAGCAAGGCTGGTTCCTTCTGGAAGTTCTGAGGAGAGGATCTGTTTCCTTGATTTTTTCCAGCTTCTGGCTGCCTGTATGTCTTTGCTTGGGGCCTCTTCTTCCATCTTCAAAATGTATCGCTTCAATATCTGCTGCTGTAATCATATCATCTTTCTCTGTGTCTCCTACATCCCTCTTAAAAGGACCTTTGTGATTACATTAGGCCCACTGGACAATGCAGGAGACTCTGCTCTAGCCAAGATCCTTAGGTTAATCAAATCTGCAAAGTTCCCTTTGCCATACACACAGATTCTGGGTATTAAGATGTGGACATATCAGGGGACAGGACATTATTCAATCTACAACAGCATCTTTTCATCTCCAATCTTCCTCCATTAAGTATGTTAATTGTTACAGGCTTTCGTAGTTAGAGACTTTATGAGATTGAGAAAGTTCACTTTTTTCTTAATTTTCTAAAACCTTTTCTCCCTCCCTTACTTCTTCCTTCCTTCCTTTTTTTTTTTTACCTTATGCTAGGCAAGTGTTTTGCCACTAAAATACACCTCCCCAGCCCTTCCAAATGTTTTGTAAACCCATGAAAACAGGGTGAAATATATCAAATAACCATTCTTTTATTTTGAGAGAATTACATGACTTCTTTAATTTTGTTAAAATGGTGAATTATACCACTTGATTTTGGAATATTAAAACAATATAGAATTCCTAGCATCCCTAGAAAAAGCCAAACCTGGTTGTGATATATTAATCTTTGGCTAATGTTTCATTTAGGATTGTTTTCATCTAAATTCATCAATGAAATCAGTCCTCAAATTTCCTTTTTCATATTCTTGTTAGGTTTTGATATAAAAGTTATGCTGTTTTCCTAAAATAATCTGGAAAGTGTTCTATTTCTATTCTCTGGAAGAGTTTGGGTAAAAATTGTTTCTGAAATGTTATTGTAAATGTTAATATCTGACAGCAGAGCTGTTTTCATGGAAAGTTTTAAATTTTCATTTTGTTTTGTTTTATTTTTAATTTTTTTTTGAGATAGGGTATTGCTCTGTAATTCAGCCTGGCTTTGAACTCACTATGTAGCCCAGGCTGGCCTCAAACTCACAGTGATCCTCCTGCCTCAGCCTCATGAGTGCTGGGATTATAGGCATGCACGACCATGCCTGGCAAATTTTCAGATGCAATTTCTTTCTTTTCTTTCTCCATCTTCTTTCTTTCTTCTCTTCTCTTTTCTATATTTTTTGAGACAGGGTCTCACTATGTAGCCCAGGCTGGCCTTGAACTCATGATGATCTTCCTGCATCAGTCACCTGAGCAATTTCCTTAACTATAGAATTTTTCAGACTTTCTATTTATAATTGTGTCAGTTTTAGTCTGCACATATTTACATGTACAAATGTATGTACTTTAGGAATGTTTCCATTTGATCTAAGGTTTGAATAATCAGCATAACAGTTTTTATAACATATTTTATGACCTTTCAATGCTCATAAGGTATGCAGCAATAGCTCCTTCTTCTTCTTCTTTTTTTTTGTGTCTTTTTGAGACAGGATTTCGCTATGCAGTTCAGGCTGGCCTTGAACTCACTTTGCAGCCCAGGCTGGCCTCAAACTCACAGCAATTCCCCTGCCTCAACCTCCAGAATGCTGGGATTACAGGTGTGTGTCACCACACCCGGCTAGCTCCTTCAATTTTGAAGTCAGTTATTTATACTTGTGCCCATGTGCTCTCTCACTTACTCACTTGTTTTCTTTTCCTTTCTTACCAGAATTTTAACAATGTTACCAGTTTTTTCAACAAACAATTTTTTTGTACTTTGTTGATCATAGTTTCATGTTTTAAAATGTATGCATTTAAGGTTCAACAATTGCTCTCGAATTTATCTCCCCTAAATTCTAAGCATTGTATTTTCTTTCTCACTCCATTCAGCACTCTAATCTCAGAAGCACATTTCTTATTTCTAACCCAAAAGAGGATTTTATGGTTAGATTATGTTATTGAGTTGCAGCTCCAATCACTATGTCAAGGATTTAATGTATTATATAATATTTCCAATTCCTCACAATCTGTTGAGATTTGCTTTCTGTTGTACTCTATGGTCAAATTTTATAAATGTTCCAGTTTTGCTTGACAAGGATATATATATATATATATATATATATATATATATATCCTTTTAAGAAAAGTTTGCTAATATTTTATGTGTCTATTCTTTTAGGTTCTGAAAGAAGAGTATTAAAGTCCCCCACTGTTCCTGGGGTTAGTGGCACACACTTGTAATCCCAGGCTGGCTCAATATGAGGTTGGGATATGTGGTGTTAACCATTAAGACTGTCTCAGTTATCGGGAAGGCCAAGGCAGGAGGAGCACAACTTCAAGGCCAAACTGGATAATTTTAGCAAAGCCCTGTCTCAAACTAAAGTTTTTTTTTTTTAAATATCTGGGGATGTAGCTCAGTTGATAGAGCTGCTTGCCAAGCAAGCATGAAGCCCTGGTTTCAATTCCCAATACCGCAAAAGAAAAAAGAAGTCCCAGTGTGATGGTGGGTTTTTCTACTTCACTTCTATTCTGCCTGGTTTTGTTTGACAAATTTTTGAGTTATAAATAATAGATGCATGCACATTTAAAATGGGTTCATTTAGCAAATCAAATATTTTATAAATACAAACTATCCCTTTTTATCTCTAGTAATACATATTTGCTTAGGAGTCTACTTTGTCTGATATTGATAAAATGGTTCCAGCTTTGTTTTTGTCAGTATTTTCATGATATTTTTCTGAATTTAACTTTTGATGTTTTGTGTATGTTATGCTGTTGTCTCCTTCCTTTTGCAGCTCTTGTATCTTCCTAGCAATGTGAGTTTTTGTTTTGTTTTGTTTTGTTTTGTTTTGAGACAGAGTCTTGTTATATAGTTCAGGCTGGCCTGGACTCACTATGTAGCCCAGGCTGGCCTTGAACTCCTAGTGATCCTCCTGCTTCAGCCTCCCAAGTGCTGGGATTACAGGCATGCACCATCACGCCTGGCTTTAGCAATGTGTTTTTTCTGCTTTCTTCTAAGATTTTCTTTGCTACTGGTACTCTGTAGTTTCACCAAAGTATATGCAAGTGTGAATTTAATTGTATTTATCCTGCTTGAGAATTACTTCTCCTCTACCTTATTACCTTGAATATTTCATCAGTTCTAGAAAAGTCTCAGACATTATGATAAATATACCCCTTTTTACATTCTCTCCTCCTGGTACCATGATTACACATAAGTTAAATCTTCTCATTTTACTGCTTGTAATTCTTAATCTAATTCTTTCCTGAGCTGCGTCTAATATTCCATTTAACCTTTTCATTGTGTTTACTCATTATTCAAACAAGTTTACATGTATATTTGGTTCTTGAAAGAATTTTCAAATACATATTTATAATTCCATCTTTTCTTTTTCTTTTTATTTTCCCAGCACTAGGGATTGAATCCAAGACCTCATTCATGCTAGGCAAGCAGTTCTACCACTGATCTATATTTCCAGCCATTACTATTTCTTGTTTTGAGACAAGGTCTCACCAGACTGGCCTAAAACTTGTGATCCTCCTGCCTCAGGCCCTAAGTAGCTGGGATTACAGGCATGTGCCACTGCACCTTGCTCTTTTATTTCTCTAAATATTTCTTACTAAGTCATTTCATATTTTGTATTTGATAATATGAATATCTGATGCCCTTGGGGAACTAAATCTGATGGTTGTTGTTTCTGATGACTCTCACTCATGCTAGCTGATCTTACTGCTTGTTCATTAATCTTTGATTGTGAACTCATTTTGGTTGATCTTAATCTCTGAATATACTAGTGGCCATCTTCCCTCAAAGATGGATTTGCTCGGTGAAAGTCCTCCAGATTTAGGACCACAGGCATAATGTGGAAGTCCCAGATTCAGCTTTTCCATCTTTCTGCTATACTGAAATTTAGTTTCAAGGCTGATTGCTACACCAATAGTAGCACTCGCCCCAAGGTAATGTAGCCTTTTGTGCTCCAGGTTCCTATATGTGGTTCAAGGCATCTTTCATAAGGAGTTGGGATCCAGTCAGGAAATTTACACCACATTATGAGGCTGATAAATGCTTTAAAATTCTGTGTCCTCCAGGATCTAGTTGTTTCTCAACATACTACCAGGTTGTTGTTAGTCTTCTAAATTGAAAGAATCTATTTTCTTTTTCTTTCTTTTTTTTTTTTTTTTTTTTTTTTTTTTTTTTTTTTTTTTTTTTTTTTTTTTTTTTTTTTTTGGTACTGGGGATCAAACTCACAACCTTGCACCTGCCAGGCAGGCGCTTATGTCACCGGGCTAAATCCCTGGCCCTATTTTTTAAGACAGGGTCTCACTATGCAGTTCAGGTTGGCCTTGAACTCACTTTGTAGCCCAGGCTGGTCTCGAACTCACAAGGATCCTCCTGTCTCAGCCTCTCGAGTGCTGGGATTAAAGGTGTGCGCCACCACACCCGGCTCCTAAATTGAAAGAATCTTACTGAAAAGGAGATGTATGCCTACTTTTGAGTGAACAATGGATTTTTAATTTTCTTTTCTTTTCTTTTTTTTTTTTTTTTTGGCACTGGGTATTGAACCCAGGGCCTTTGTACTGAGCTATATCCCCAGCCTTCTTTATGTTTTTAAATTTTGAGACAGGGTCTTACTGAGTCACTAAATTTCCTGGGCTAGTTTTGAACTTGAAATCCACCTGCCTCAATCTCCCAGTATGCTGGAACTATAGGTAGGCATGGTCCAACAGGCCCAGCTCAACAGTTTTCTTTTTATCATTCTTTCCTAGCTAAAATGGAGAATTAAAATAATAATGAAGCAAAGAAAACGATCTGTATGTAACCTGATGGGTTAAAAAATGGGAAACATCATATAGTTTGATTACCTGATTTGTGTTCTCGAGCTCGGAAAGCATGAATGAGGTCAGTTTTTCGTGAAATAATTTTCTCTTTTAATATCCTGATGGCACTGCTTTCCATAACACTCACCCTATGTTACAAAAAACAATAGTTAGGTAAAAGTTACATAAATCATCCTGTCTGTTTTGTTTTAATTTGCTATGTTACTGCTTACCAGTTTCCACTTCAAATGAACGGTCTATATTTACACATAACATGTTACTGGATGGTGAATGCACGTGTGTGTGTGTGTGTGTGTGTGAGCACGTGCACGTGCATTCTTTGAAATTTTAAAAGGACTATAGAAAGTGTTTTCTTTTTGGATATCAAAAATACACAAGAACAATTACTTGGAAAGCAGGGAAAATAAAAAGTGACTTGCTATACCAAATATTGAAATTTACCATTATGTTACTGAAACAAAACAGCAAGTATTGCCAGAAGACAAGATATATATATATATATATATATATATATATATATATATATCACTAGAACATAACAAAAATTTCATAAATGTATCCAACTATATATGGGTCTAATATATATGACAACAGAAGTATTACAATTGGATAGAAAAGGATAATTTAAAAAGAATATTTCTAGCACAGTTAACTAACCATCTGAACTTAAACTTCTACCTTAAATCAGTTACAAAATTGATTTCAAATAAAGGAGAAACAGAGGAACAAAATAGTTATGAAATACACAATTATCCTTTGGTATCCATGGGAGACCAGCTTTAGGATCTCCCATGGCTACAAAGCTCCATACATCCCAAGTCCCTTATATAAAATGGGATAGTATTTGCATATAACCTATGCACAGTCTCCTGCATATTACAAATAATCTCTAGATTACTTACAATACTTAATGTAAATAGTTGTTATACTGTGTTTTTTCAGGAATGATGACAAGAAAAAAGTTTGTACATGTTCAGAACAGACTTAATATTTTTTAATGTTTTCAATGCAGAACTCATAGATTGAATGGTTAATGGTATATCAAAAAAGAAAAAAGAATGGCAGATGTAAATCCAACCATATAGACAATGGTATAATATATGAATAGATTAATAAAATAAAAAAAGTCAGAGATTGTGAGACTGGATAAAAACAAAACAAGATCCAACTATGCATTGTATATAGGAGACACATTTTAGTTTCAAAAATACAAAGAGTTTGAAAGGCAAAGAAAGAAAGAAGAGAGAGACAAAGAGACAGACTGACCAGGCAAACGGCAACAATAAGAGAATTACAGGGGCCATGCTATTAGACAAAATAGACTTTAGGACAAAACCTCTTAGTAGACGTAAAGAAGGATATTCTATAGTGACAAAACAGTCAGTAAAATGAAGAAAACAAGACAATTATAAAGATATAAATCTGAGAACACAGCCCAAAACTACATGAATCAAAACCCGACATAAATGAAGAAATAGACAACTCAACAGTGACAGTTGAAGACTTCAATACTGTCTTAGTCACTTTTCTCTTATTACTGAGACAAAATACCTGACATCCAAAATTAAGGAAAGAAAGGTTTATTTAGCTCACAGTTTATAGAGGTTTCAGTCCATAACTGACTGGCTCCAAGGCTGGGCAACATGACTGAAGGGCAATAATTCATGGCAGCAGAAGACAGCAAATGCAACAAGAGCAAAAGGGGCAAAAGACAGGAACAAGCCTCTTTACCTCCCTAATTGCATGCAGGTTACCCGCCCCAGGGCAGGTGTAGCACTCACACTGCCAATCCCAGCACTAGATGAAGAACCAGTCACAAACTCTAGATCCAGCCACCTCCAAAAACCTGCCCTCATGACCATGAGGCTTTGGAGGGACATCCAGACACAAGCCGTAACAAATACTCTACGTTCGATAATGGTTACAACAAGATTGAAAATTAACAAGGACATAGAACTTGAACAGCTACTCTATGCCAATGAGACCCAACAGATACATTCCACCCAGCAACAGCCGCATGTACATCCTTTTAAAGAACACGTAGAACATTTTCTGCAATAGACCCTATGCTAGGCCATAAGTCTTAACACTTAAAAGGATCAATCATATAAAGTATATTTTGTGACACAAAATAAATACATTAGAAATTAATAACAGAAACAAATTTAGGGAATTAATAAATATGTGGACATTGAACTACACAATTCTAAAGAACAAATGGGTCAAAGAAAAAAATCACAAGAGAAATTAGAAAACTCATGAAGATGAATGAAGAGAAAAAAACACAACAAACCAAAACATGGGCTGCAACTAAAGTAGTGCTTAGAGGAAAATTTATAGCTAAAAATATCTATTATAGGTGCAAATAATTATAAGTTTAATGATAAATACCTATATTAAAATACCTATATGATAACTAGTAATATCTAGAGATAATTATATTAGATATTAATACCTATTGCTATAAATATCTCTATAAGTAAATATACCTATATTTATGCCTATAAATACCTATACTAAAAAAAAGAAAGATCTCATTCAAATCAATCTTCCACATTAAAACTATGGGAGAGTGAATCCAGTGTAAGAAGGGAGGGAATATAAAAGAACAGAACAGAAAAAAATAGAACAAAAAATAGAAAAACAGGAGAGATGTAACATGGCTGAATAGAGGAGGAGAAGATCAACTAAAAACACAGGCAACTGGAAGGAGGGAAGTGACACACACCACGATACAAAAAAATCAATTTGAAAGAAGGCATATGCACAAGAGTTTAAAAGACGGGAAGTGGCCTGATAGGCCTGCCTACAGGGTCTGTGCCCTTGCACACCATGGGAACAGACGTTTTGAGAACTTTCCAAATAGCTGGCGGGATCCAAGGAGCACAGCGGAGTCTACCCTCACAGGACAGACTTGCAGCTATGTGAGCCCCTTTGTCCCTTGGTTCCTCTCCCAACACCGAGGAGGCTGCAGCCTAGCAGCATTTTTGCTGACACTCAGCAGGGGCGAGTGATCAGGAATGGGAGAGGCTCCTCACTCTCCATCTCGGACTCCCAGAGGATAAATAAGCAGTTGCTGCTTATGTTGAGAGTTTTCAGCATTGAACCCCCAGCATACCTGAGTCAATGTTGGGAGCCTGAAGTTTATCCCACTTCAACTAGGATATTCATCCTGTGCACTGAGCTAACACTGAGCTGGTTTGAGTCCATACCTAGCACCTTGGGCTCACTTGAGTCTACACCCAGCTATCACTGCCCAGCTCCAGTCCTGGACCTGCCAGAGACTCTATCTGACACCCAGTACTGGTCCTGGGCAGCCTGGGTCTCCATGGGGAACTCCAATCCCATGTGAGTCTCCACATGGTACATTTGGACTGTGGCAGTGTACATTCAGCACCAGGCACACTGCCCCCACTCTGGACACAGCAGAGTCTGCATCTTGCATTTTGCCAGAGCAGGCACAGTCCTTGCCTGGCACAATAGGCCAGGCCTCTGTCTGGTTAGCAGCAAAGGTCAAGGGTCTGTCTGTTTAGCCCAGTGCTCCAGACACTTTTGAGACACCAGTGACCTGCACCCTCAATGAGACTGCTGGAATCTTTCCCTATCAGTCCCAGGGACACCTACATGTCATCTGGCCCCCTACCCTGAAGTGACAGGGTCCTCTACCTGGTGTCTGGAGCTGGTCCCACAGACAACAGAATGTATATCAGGTATCAAGTGTTGGCCCCCAACTATGGCAGGAGCCTCAGAACCCAATGCTCCACTCATTTCCTGGGCTGGTGTGACAGATCAGACAGTTGCCACAAACAGGGGTTTACCAACAAGGGGACCACTGAACTAAGAAACTTTCACACAGACCCACAGACTATAAAAAGGGGTAAAGAAGAATGTGACTTGTAAGATCAAAGTCTGCAAGCTCTGGAAGAAAATACTTATCTGGAAATATGTAGGATTTCTTTTTCTTTTCTTTTCCTCTTCTCCCTTCATTTAACTCAGTTTTTAATTCTCTCCTCTATTGGTATTTATTATTATTATTATTATTTTACTATTGATGGAGTTTGGAGTTGTATCACACATTTTCTTATTCCCTCTTTTATAAATATAATATTTTATTTTTTGAATAGGTCCTCCCTTTTTTCTCAGTTCCTCACTATCTCTTTCAATCTGCTTCCTGAGTATTTCTTATTATTCTCTTTTTCTATAGTTTAATCTCCATTCCATTTTATTTATCCTTATTGTAGCTGATTTTTTCCATTACTGTCATCTAATGCTACTAATTTTTCTTTACTCCTTTTTTTTTTTTTTTTTTTTTTTTTTTTTTTTTTTTTTTTTTTTTTTTTTTTTTTTTTTTTTTTTTTTTTTTTTTTTTTTTTTTTTTTTTTTTTTTTTTTTTTTTTTTTTTTTTTTTTTTTTTTTTTTTTTTTTTTTTTTTTTTTTTTTTTTTTTTTTTTTTTTTTTTTT
>RJWM01013737.1:0-52447 GCA_004363535.1 Dasyprocta punctata
TAAAATAAAATAAAATAAATGATAGTATAGTAGGAAAATGATGGACTTGCTTGCTTTAAAAGAGAAAAACAAAACAAAGCAAAACAAAAAAAAACCAAAAAAACAAAAAACAGAGTTTCAAAACAGACTAGTAGTAGTTACAATAATTAGTATACTGCATATTGTTTTCTTTGTAGTTAAGAGTACAAGATAGAGGCATGATACCTTGTTCAAACAATATGAGCACAAACCTTTCTTTTCAATGAACTAAGAGAAGCCAGCTATATAATTATCTTAACAGTCTTGTGTATTCATATATATGCATGTGTGTGTGTATATATATAAATATATATTTCCCCCTTCCTTCTTTTCCTTTTTCCCCCCCTCACAGTTTGTCTTTTCTTTTGAACAGTTTCTTCCATGGACTTGGTTTGAATTATCACTTAGCACTGGGTAAGCCCCTTAAACTTTCAGAGTTTCACACTGCTCAAATGTTAAGTGGATTAACAATTCCTAATACACAGTATGGCCAATAAGGAATAGGAAAACACGGAGAACAGATCATAAATTTCCTTCTTTAGTGATAATTAACATACTGTTACAGTAACAAAGCAGTTGCTTTCTTGGGCATATGTCTTTCTTCTCTGACGATATTAATACCTACCTTATAAAGTTTTAAGAATTAAAGGTAATAATGTTGAAATAATTCAGTAAAACTTTAATTATTACAAAACAATTTATCCAGTAGTTGTAACTAATAATCATTTAAGGGATGAAAGAAAGATAGAAAATCACCATTATGTAATAAACCAAATTTACTTAAGTTTTTAGAAGTGTATAAACATACCATGGAAATATATGAAATAACCAAATTGCAAATGATATAAATATGTTTTTTCTATCACCTATTTCATCATAGCCTATAGATGAATACTGCTTTTAGAAAGTTACTTGTTTTTCTTCACATTATCTTAATACTTAAAGGATTCAAGAGTACACAATCATTATTTCACTTCACAGAACAAGCTGCTTGACATATGTAAGTGATATGTAATATGAGCAAAAAGTTGCTCTTGCTCTTTCTTAATTGAAATGTTTAAAATTTAATGAAATGCTTGCATTTATATGTCAAAGCTAGTTTGCTACTGTAAAAGTAGCAAAATGTGTTGATACTATTTTGGTATTCTCACTATTAGAAAGGAGATTATAAATATCAATGATCGTGGAAGTTAGGATATACAAAAATAACAATTGCTATGTCTTGGGAAACAGTTTATATTTGTATAGCTCTTTTAAGTTTACGGAGTGATTTCTTTTATCTCAGCTCACTGAATTATGATTTGCAGAAAAGCATTATTTCATTCATTTTGAAGACAGGGAAACCAAAGTTCTGTTCTGTCTTCGGCATAAAATCAAAGTCAAGACATGAAATCAGTTTCCTTCCATAGCACAATACAAAAGAGAAAGAAAACTTATGTGAGAAAAAAAAAAATGTTTCTTTGCCAAAGGGCTGTCACTGATGCAGGGATCTTTCTGTGAAAACCTTGCAAAAGTAAGGGTCTCTTTTGTCTACCTTTATCTCAAGTGAACCATAACCAGGCAAATGAATTTTTAGGGAACAGGCCTTCCATCAATGATCTGTTATTCCTAGGAGAGGGTATCTTCCTTTGTTTAAATGATGACAAAGATTCTCTACTTTTTCCATACATTAGCATACTTTCATTTATCTTGTTTTGCTAATTTTTGGGTTTTTTTTTTTTTGTCACTTAACATATACATCTAAATCAAGGGCTCTTGAAGTTCAGAAATCAGTTATACAGGGTTTGCTAACTTGATGGTAAAAATATATCTCTGTGCTCACTAACTTCCAAAATTTAGCATTGCTCTCAGTTATAAACATAGGAAACAAACCACACATGAGCAGCAGCTATGCCTTCATCGTCAACAGATACAGACTTTCTGCATCATATTACAGATGTTTCAGATATCATTTATGCTCATCATTACTTTGAAATTAGACATGCCAGTAGGTTTTTGATTTGAAATGATGAAATACATATATTACCCTTTAACAATTAAAAAAATAGTTTGCTAACTTATTTAACTATTATTGGTTTCTTAGTGTATTTTATATAATGCATTTAAAAATATTTGTAGAAGGGGTATGTAGTTTCTCACAATGTCTAAGGGTCCATAGCTCCAGACCCTTTTCAAATGGAGATCAAAAAGCAGCTATATCGATCAAGTGTCTCGTCCAAAGCCTGAGGCGCCAGCAGAAGCTTGGTTCCATCAGGAAATAAGACCATCTAGTGATTTAGATCTCAGATATAGTAGTTCCATAATTCTTAAAGGTGGCTAGTTATGGGGCATAATCACAGCACACTCAAACTTAAGGTATAACAGTATGATCATTGGTCATTCTAATTTTCATTTGTGGTACAGTTTTCAATAAATTACTTCAGATATTCAACATTTTATTATGAAGTAGGCTTTGTGTTATTTTGTTCAGTTCATATAAGTATCCTGGGCATGTTTAAAGTAGGCAAACTTACACTATGATATTTGGTAGGTTACGTGTATTAAATTCATTTTTGAATCATGATATTGTAAATTTATGATGATTTTATTAACTGGATTACAACAAACAGGAGGGCACTTAATGTGACCTGGGATAGGACTGTGGAGGACAGAATTTACGAAGTGTGAACCTACAAGATTTTGCCCCTTTTCATCCAGTTATCTCTATTTTAATTTTATAAGCAATAACAAAATCAACCACATAATTGCATAGCTGTATATTTTACAGTAGAAGGTACAATATGCTCATCTTTAATATCAGATCTAGTTGATAATGACTGAGTCAGGCTCTATCTTAGTTCACACCCCATTCTTTTTGGAGGGGGGCTTTATCAGATATAGAACTCAAGACATCGCACTTGCCAGGCAGGCACTATGCCACTGAGCTATATTTCTGGCTCACACCCCATTCTTAAGACAATGCTTAAAATAACAATACTTAGTTTCATTTTCTGATAAGGGCATTTAAGACTTAATATTTGTATACTTTTCTATATGCACAATATATTTTTAATTTAAAATATCTGGTTATAAAAGGATATAAGGTAGGAAACACATGCCTATCATTGTAAACAGTGAGTCTTGGGCCAAGGAAAAAAGAAATAAAATTAGGCTGGGGATTTAGCTCAGCAGCCTAAGGCGTGAGGTTGTGAGTTCGATACCCAGTACCACAAAAAACAAACAAACAAACAAAAAAAAAAAAAAAAGGAAAAGAAAATTATAGTAATTAATAGACTTTTCAGAGTTATGTCCTCAATCTTTTTCCTGTTACTAGAGAGTGTTAGATAACTTTCACTGTCCTTAATTTTTTACTTAAATTAAAATACAAAATAATTTAAAAATGGTAATGCTCAAAGTCTTTTTTTTTTTACTAAATTGTTAGGAATAACTGCAATAAAATACATAAGTAAGTTAAAAGATTCTATTTACTATGAATACTAGTTTGAGGAATCTATGAAATTTGAGCATTTCAGAATTGGATCAGAACTGGGTAATTTAAATGAAGAAGCCCACTAAACACCCTGTCCTAAAAATGTACTTCATGGCTCCACCTTTTCAGTGGGCTACCATGCTACACAGTGGCCCCCTTTTCAGTAGCTAATGATAATTATGGTTAAGTATGTCATTCATATTCAAAGTCAATACCTCCTTCAGAATACAACTGATAAACACTTCCACATTTTTCCTTGAATGCTTAATCACTAACCAGAGAAATTTAGGTAAAATTAGCTCCACAAATCAAATTATTTTTCTACATAACATCACTGGAAATGCCTTTACTCGAAGATGAACCTACCTCAAGTTGAACCCTTTGTTCTAAATTCTTATAAGATCTCTGTAATAATTCCCGGGTCCCAAGGACTCCATACCACATCAAGTTTTTAGTTCGGCTCCTGAGGAGAAATATTGGCAGAGAATCTCAGTAAATTTTATTTATTTTCTTCTTAAAGGCAGAGCAAGCAAAAGAGATAATAAATGAAATTAAGTAAAATTGCCTTCATGTAATAACATTATTGCTATTTTCAAAATTACCTGCATTTTTCAGGGTGCTCTTCTCTCTTATTATTAAATTCTAATGAAATTTTTGCATCTAATCCAATCCCAAAGTAATTGTTCATAACGCATTTTTCTGAATATCCATCTCTATGAAAATAAGGAAAAGTACATAAATTCAATCTCAGGTTCATTACAACATTTGAAATTTGTTCATAAAATGGCACTTAAAATGATTTTAAGTTCCCATGAGCCTCCTATTCCTCATAGATTACGAAGATTAGCAGGAATCATTTTCTGTATATATGTCATGTGTACAACCACAGTACATGAGCACATGTGACATAAAGGGATGGTGGGCAAGGCAAAGCAGTGACAGCGCCATAACTTGAGTTTTCTGTTCAATTTAGCTTTATATTCCCTACGTAAGCCTCTGACTCCACAGACAAATAAAGATGACTATGGAGGGCTTCTACTCAAATGCCAACATGCCTGTCTTAATCATTAGACTGTCTCCAGTACTTATAGAGCAAAAAACTGGCAGTTTCAATCCCTTCTTCTAAGCATTTTTAGAAGTTTAAAACATAAGACTGTCTTCGAGGAATGTCATTACAGAAGTGAGATACAACAAAAACAAAATTAAAATGGAAGTAAAAGAAAGAAAAATGTTTCGACCTGTCAAAAATGTTTTTCAGGAATTTTAAGCAGGGAAAAGATCAATGTGGGCCAGAAGCTTCTTAAAATCAGTAAACCTAGATGCCGGGTATGGAAAAGATGGCAGATGTCGTGAGACTGAGAAGAAAGGAGTTGAAAGGAATGGCATAAATACAGGTGGGAAGTTACTACTAAGTAAATGTCTCCAGGAAAAAGTGAACAGAAGCCATGCCTTCCTTTGCCAGTGTTGCTCTCACCGAGAAAAGGCTGGGAAGGGACCTGCCTTAGAGACAGACTATGAAGTCACAGTATTTCAAAGATCTCAATGTGCCACCATTATGAACTTCTGAAATTGTCAGTCGTTCTTTTTTGAATGTGGAGCCAAATATGCTACACTACATTTAAAATCTTATAATTTATATAAAACAGAAATAAGCAAAGCCAAAACAAAGTAATTGGAAAAATATTTTCTTACAATGAATCTAGGTCTGGGTCAATAAACGGTGTTGCACCAAAAGGATCAATATTTGCTAGTAACATTTTGTTGATAATAGAACTCCCAGCAATTGAGGCAGCTAGTCCTGCTCTTAAACCTAAACAAAAGAATAAATACGGGTTCACAATATGTTCACGAGAAAAGAAAGAGCCAGTCCATTCAAGCCTCACCTCAAAATCATTCTCACAAAGTACATTTTTCAGTGCCTCCTCATCTCATTAATCAAAACTAAGAACTGTAATAGTTACAAATATATAAATATGTATCTATGTATTGTCAAGAATTAAGGAGATGAAGCCTTGGGGTCTCTTTGTGACATTCTCTCATTTACCATTCCAGTAATTCTATAACTTCAACAAACATATATTACTTTCTTTGTTGCCAGTAATGTAATAATGTCTGTAAGGAATCTATAATATAAGCTGAATTACCCAAAATGCCACTTTCATATTTTCAAAGCATAGATAATATTAAATTTAAATTTAAAATGTTAAAGGGACATATTAAAGATAAAAACTCAGTGTTATTATCAAGAATAAGTAATAAAATATAAAATGAGACCGCTACTTTTTAAAACGTGTGGGTGAAATGAGATTATATAAGTAGCCTGTTGCGATTATCTCATAAATGGTAACTCACAGTGTTTGGACTTCCAAAACTGTTTTAATTTCAAACCTGAACACCGGAGTCATCTAAATTCTCACGATCAGCTGGTCACTCAGTCCTCTGCTCAGATCTTCATAGCGGGCTCCCACATGCAGCAGCCTCTCTGCACCCTAACTTGAGTCCTCTCCTTCCTTTGAAGCTTAATGATCCCTCTTCTCAGGCAGGTGTGGTAGTGCATGCCTGTAATCCCAGCACTCTGGGCAGCTGAGGGAAGGATTCTAGCCCAGAATGGGCAACTTGGGGACTTAGTGAGGCTCTGTCTCAAAATTAAAACTAATAATAATACAAAACAAAACAAAACAAAACAAACAAACAAAAAAAAAAAAACCAGGGACAGGGATGTAGCTCAGTATAAAGGCACTGGTTTCAAACTCCAACAACAAGGTGGGAGTAGGGGGTGGAGGAGAATATACACATATGACTTCTATAGTACATAGGCTGAGTGTTCTAAAGTGCTTCTTTCAGGTATCTTATTTCCTTATTGAACTTCTGTGTAGTTATTCTGTCCACTACTGTAAGTGAGTTACTAGTCTCTATTATCACTGAATTGTGAGTCATCTTTAAAAGGAACTTGTATAAGATACTCATTTCAGGGTTTAACTTGGATACCAACCTACTCTGAACGAAGCTGGGGGATTTTTTTTTTTAAGTGAAAACAACTGGTACGTAAGGAGGTCTATGAGGTATCAATGTTTTTCTCCATCTCCTGCTTACAGTCCTTTGGTTTCTATTAATACTAGTCTAATCTAAGGTAGATTTATTTTATCAATACTATAACAAGATGTTCAAAAAATAAAACAATATCACTAGGCTAAAAATGTCTACATAAAGACAAGTGACTAAAACCAAAAGAAAGCTGTGGAGATACTTGCACTTAGAGGTCACAGACTATAAGAGAAGATTTACTGTGGATATTTAATAAGCAGAGATTCCTAGGCTCCACTCCAAAAATAAGGCATTATAATTTCTCAGGGAAGGGTCAAAAAAATGTGTTTTTTTTTTTTTTGTTGTTGTTGTTGTTTTTGGTACCGGGGATCAAACTCACAACCTTGTGCTTGCCAGGCAGGTGCTCGTTCCGTTGAGCTAAATCCCCAGCCCAAGAAACATGTGTTTTAATGATTTCTAGTAAACTGTTACACACAGAAGAATCTAAGGACCTGGATCCCTACTGATAAGTATGGTAAAACCACTATGTTAAGAACATTTATCTTTAAGCACAAATATATTTGAGTTCATGGAAATGAGTACTTATGTATTATCACAGAAACACTTAACAAAACACCATGTTTCAGAGTCTGTACTACCTGGGCAGATTATTCTAGTATTGAGTACAGGGAGATTTTCTTTGGTGGCTGTCACAGCTGGACCAGGGAGAGAATCAGTTTGGCCACGACTTGCCCGAGTATCTGGAGACCTTGGTGCAGCTTTAATCGTTGACAAAAGGCCTGGAATAATAAAAAAAAAAAAGGTAAAGGATAATTTATTACTAAGTGCCCATAAATTCAAGACCTGTTTCTTTTTGAGACAGGGTCTTGTATGTAGTATAGGCTGGCCTTGAACTCACTATGTAGCTCAAGCTGGCCTTGAACTTGTGGCAATCCTCCTACCTCCCAGCATGCACCACCACACCTGGCCAAGACCTGTTTTAATTAGGAAGAAGAACTGAAAATGCCAATTGCATCTACCTATTCTTTTACCATTTTATTTTCATTTTCTGATAACATATAGAGGGTATCTGGCAAAGAAGATGTTTTGACTTCTGATCTCAAACAGATGGAGAATATAGAAAACAGATCTCTTCCATAATTAAAGGTCAGTAATACTCATAACTTCAATGTGATCAACTCACATTTAAAAATAGAAAACATGACGCCTGATGATTTTTCAAAATAATGTATACTATAAATATGACACTTGTCTCATAAATACTGAGTGAATGATCATATTTAATTAAAAATGCAATTTCCATGCGTTAACACTGTCTCCAAAAAATGGAAGGTTAAAAAAAAGGAGGAAACCAATGTATTTTTTTCAATGAAACCAATGTATTTTTCTTGCATCTTTCAATTATTTACTCAAAATAATGATTTGCCCAAAACAGTTACTCTTAAAGAAAATAACAAGATTTAATCCTATCAAAACTGAGGTAATTTAATAAATAGTAAACAGTACCTTTAACTAATTTAGGGGTTATTAGTAGGTATTTTTAAAAGTTCTCAAATTAAATTTAAAAGTACTCTCATATTTAATCATTTTCACTCTCCCTTTGACTAATTACAAATTAACATACACTGTATTTTCTCTGCTCAAATTGGTTTAGTTGCATTAAAGAAAAGTAACAGAAGAGTCACTCTATTTTATTTGGACAGATGTGACTTCTGTGGCTAATTTCTAATAAAAGCAACGTTTTGATATTCCTCTCTGATAAAAAGCAGAGAGTGCATGCATGGCTAAGACTGATCTTCCATAGCCGGTAATTAAACTAGTGCTTTAGCTGGGTATGGTGATGCATACCTGAAATCCCAGCTAGAGAGGAAGAGTCAGGACAATCACAAGTTCAAGGTCAGTCTGAGCAACTTATCAAGACCCTGCCTCAAAAAAAGAAAAATTTTTAAAAAAATAAAAAGAGCTGGGAGAAAAGGGAAAAGATACAAACCTGTATGTATGTATATGTAAGATAACTAAAATGAACACATTGTTGAATCTATTCATTATTGAGAAAGAACAGTTAATACTCATATGATTAGATTAATTTTACATGTCTATATCTGTTAATGTAAGTAACCATTTTGAAGATAACAATATACAATATTGCAACCATTGTCAAGTTTCTATCATCCGATTTTGTAAACCTGTAATGTTACTGTTGTGTATTTACTTAGTCTTTTGTTTGTCTCTTTTGCTTGTTGTCTTTGTTTTATATGTCTTTTTTTCTGTTTTTTCTTCGCTTAAATAAAAAAAAAAGAATTAAGGAAAGAGGTCAGGTCTAAGACTCAGATGACTCAAGGAGATTCTGCAACACAATACCATGAAAAGAGGACCACTGACCCTTGTTCTACATCCTAAGAAAAAAAAAAAAAAGAGCTGGGGATGTATTTCAATGATGGAATGCTTGGTGAGGCCCTGGGTTCAATCCCCAGTATGTAATCAATCAATCAAAATATAAAAATAACAAAAATCAAATTTAAAAATTAGTTGTATAGCTGTTCTTAAAGCATCTCACAATTATATTAGCATACTGTATTTCTCACTTCTCTATGAGTTATTACATAACTTAAAAGATACAATGAATGTGCTTCAATAATAACACTGAATACCAAGAAACTTGTTATTGCTGCTGATTTTCAATAAATCAATATCCCAATATTTAGTGGCCAAAATTAAGATCTTAAAATCAAATACTACAACATTAAAGATTTTTTTACGTCCATCATAGTATCAATATCTACATCACTATCTCTGTATTTTTTAGTTTTTTTAAATTAAATGAAACTTTTGAATTTATGAGAGCATAACAAGGTGAGATGATGGTTGTGTGGAAACCATTAACAATGAGCATTGAAAAGAAAAAAAAAATCAATCCTCCACAGAAAGTCATTACTCAAGGGGAATTAGCAAGCAGTGTACTGTAAGGACCACAAGAATACTCTGGCCAGTCTCACTTTGTTTGATATTTTTTAATTGATGAAAATATCTAAGACCTGATTATCAAATTCACAGATGAAGTAAGATTGAGAAGATAAAATCAAGTGTCAAAAGATTTTGACAGGACCCAATGATAGCCCAAATCAAAAAGATTTTTGAAAAAGGTAATAAGGATGAATGTAAACTACTATAATAAATCTGAAAAAAGAAATGCAGTAGTCTTTGTGATACCCAAAGATGCAGAGTGAGTACTAAATGAGTGTAAATGTGCTATTACTTTACAGAAAAATGTCTGGAGAATTTTGCTCAAACTGGACATCACATTTTAAGATAAATATTGACTAGATACAAACAAAAACAGAAAACCAAAAAGTTTGAAATCATCAAGTTGAAGACTGATAGAGGAGATGAGGACAGATCACGTGGAACAGGAGACAGATGCAGCAAGGGAAGACGCTGTCAGGAGAGCTCCTGTCCATCTCAGGGCTGCCACAGGGCAGAAGAATAAGCCATAGCTCCAGGGGCCAAATTCTTCATTGATATAGTGAAACACTGAATGTAAAACTGCTTCTTAAACCAGACCTGAAACACTGTACAAATGCCCGAAGTTGTTACTGTCAACATGACCATACACAAAACCTAACAACATCTGTAACTGTTAGTTGAAATTTAAAAGAAAAAAACAGTTCAAAATAATAACTTTCTAGCAATTACAGTCAATGATGAGAATGTAAGGTATTGAAACCCAGTGGTCCAAATACCCAAGAGGCATCTGTAAAAGTTCTAGAATATGTGTAACCTAAGTTGGATGCTGAACATTTAAGATCTGCAAAGTCTAATTTTGAAGTCTAAGAGTTTTAAGTACAATTAAGGAATAGTCTCTCAAAGTTAATGCAATTAGCAACACCAATAAATAACGACAGTAGCACTGCTAATAATGGTAAACACATACAGCATTAACAGCCAGACGCTATTCTGGGCACCCTACATACAGAGGTTTACTTGACCTTTACTAACTCCAATGAAATTGGTGTATTATTATTATTTTATAGAAGAGAAAACCAGAGAGGCTAAGTAATCTGCCCAAGTTTATATATAGTGAAAGTAACAGCAAAAATATAATGAATTCTTGAATGCAATCATTTCTGATATAATTGTGTTGATTTTTCACAAGTACCATTTATATTATCTTCATATCTCCTGCTTTATTTTATTTCAGTAAATTAGAAACTTTTTGCTTATGTAATACAAAATATTAAAAGTATAAACTCATCTTAAATGGAAAGCTATAAGGCAGACAGATAGTTAACAGTCTTTGGGAAATTTTACATTTTCATAAAAATAATTTTGGCAAAGAAAAGGGTTGTAACTGTGATTTAAAGCTTAATTTAGAGAGAAGGATCATCAGTCTAGAAGGCGGATCAGTGAAACCTAGAGGACTCCTGAATAGTTTAAAGGCCAAATTTTAGATGTGGGAGACCAGTAGTAATTTTCAAAGGAATCTGAGGTCTAAAATAGCTTAAAATGATATAGGTGTTTCTTCCTTCTTTCCTCAGGAAAACTAAGATACTCAATCATCTTTGTCTTGTAGATCTTAGTTTATCACTATTATCTCTAGAATACATGTTAAGAGAGAGATGTGAGGGTATCTGACTATAGTTTAAACAATTGGTTGGTTTCATTATTTTAGAATTCATGAATATCTAAGTTTTAACTTTCAAACAGCCATTTCAAAAATTAATATGAATAGTTTAAATCAAAATGGCTAACCTTTTGAAAACTGAATGTAAAATTAAATTTTATTCCATTCCAAAATAAGGTTATCATAGTTTTCTTACCAGTTAATGATTCTCTTGAATCTTCTTTAGATTCTTCTTTAGATTCATCTGTTTCTGTACTATCGTAATCAGTACAGATCACTGTTTGCTCATCTATAACTTTAATAGAAAAACATATTTGGGTAAGTGAAAATAAAATCCATCCATATTAAGATATGCTTAAGAAAACACATATCAAAAGAAGTTGTTTTTTTTTTTTTTTTTTTTTTTTTTTGAGACAGGGTCTCACTATGCAGTTCAGGCTGGCCTTGAGCTCACTTTGTAGCCCAGGCTGGTCTTGAACTCACAACAACCTTTCTGTCTCAGTCTCCCCAGTGCTGGGATTCACGTGTCACCATGTCCAGCTTCAAAAGAAGTTTTACATTCACAAACACTATTTAATGATAAGTTTGAGGGTCATGTCTGGAAGTACCAGAGATTATAAGCTAAATAAAGTTGTTTATATATATGTATCAGAACAAAAGTATATTATACCAGAGTGAACATTACTTATCCATGTTAAAATTAACTTTTAGTTTACTAAAATTCTAAGACATGTGGATATTATATTAATATAAAAATTAAAATATAAACAAAAAGTTTGTATACTCTCAAAAAAAGAAACATAAGCATTTACAAAGTTAATGTTAAAAATGTATTTTCTGTATTTCCAAAATAGTTTATGGATTAAGAATTCAACAGCTTCAATTAAATAAAAAATATTTAAAACTGTAGAAATTTGGCCTAAATGACTTTTCTTTGTAAGATAAATACAGAAATGTTTAACCTTAATTTATTTCTGAATGTTGATTTTTTTTTTTTGTTTTTGTTTTTTTGTTTTTGTTTTGGAGGGGTGGTATTAATGAATGAACCCAGGGCCTCCTCACTGAGCTACATTCCTATTCCTTTTTTCTATTCTGAGATAGGGTATCACTAGGTCGCTAAGATATCTAGGTTGGCCTAAAGTTTTCAATCCTTCTGCCTCAGCCTCCCAAAGTGCAGGGATTATATGCATGCACTACCATCCCCCACTCTGTTTCTGAGACTTTATATTATGCATCATTAATATGCTGATCTTTACTACTAAAATAATAAATAGGACTAAGTACATATTTCTTTTTAGTGGACTTATCTTCCTCTATTGTGTCTTAAAATTTTCTTTTCAGTGTATCCAAGCTGACCATTATGAAAACTCTATTACACTTGCAGTAGCAAAGCTGCCAACTTCTTCCAAAGCTAATTTTGTTAAAGTGTACCTTTTCCAGCTTCTTCAATGACTTGCCTCACTGCTTTCTTTAAACTGTTTGCCCGTAACATGATTTCCCTTGGTTTGACAGCTTTCTGGGAGGAAGGTTTTGTAATGTCTTCTGCAAGCTGGTCCTTGCTTTCCCCCAGGGATTCTTCACTTGAAGATTCCACAACATCTTCTTCTAGGATGACAGTTCCAACACCCGGGAGAGTGGGAGCAGCCTGGAAATCTGTGTGCAAAGCTTGTAGCAGTTGTTCAAGTTTCTCATTTAAGACCGAACACTGAGAAAACAAAAAAAAAATGGGAATGAGCTAGAAACTCAAATAGAAGAAACACTGACAGACAAAATACAAGTAGTTTTTAACGTAAGATGTTTTAAAGGTTTAATCACTAAAGAGAAAATCATTAAAATGCAACTGGTTATTACTTCTTATTTTGTAACTGTTTCAGTTCAGGAAGCATTGATTTTAAAATTTAGTGGAGATGGACAAGGGTAAATTAAATCAGTGGGTTTAGAGGAAGATGCCTACATTGATGTTTACTACAAATTATTTACCTGATATAATTTATACTTTAGACCTACAAGTAAGTATTTAAAATTTTAAAAACACAAAATACCACAATTCTTATTTAAATTTATTGATTTATGCTTCCAGAATCATGCAAACCTCATTTCATGGATTAAAATCCTTATAACCTTTGTATAGCTATTTTTCCTTAAAAGAACACAACAAATAATTTATAATAAAGCACATAAAAATACGATATAGTATACAAAACAACCTTCCTTTTAAAAAGGTGATTGACATATGGTCCTATTTTGAGTATCATAAATTACAGCTATGGCTCAGTCTTATCAAGTTGGCCTCGAAAGTGCTGATTTGCAAAGAAATGAACAGTGCCTAAAGGATTACTGGCTTGAATAACAAGAAGGAAAATGCACAGGAATAAGAGGGAAAAGAAGAGCAATGTGGAAAGAAAAAACAAGCCCTTGGTTCACATTTCTTTCTGCTCTTCTCATTTTACTAGAAGTGAAGAAACATTTGAGACTGAAGTTGTTAGTACTACTCCTAATTACCTTCTATCTCCACACAACTTCCAGTCCTTTTCCCTTTCATTTGTTTGCTCTTGATGACATACCGCAAGAAAGTTACAGGGGGAAAAAAAGAGTAGAATAAAAAAATGTGACTAACAGAGGGTTCCTAATTTTTGAAACTCCAAAGTAGAAAAAGAGGAACAACACTTCAAATGTCTGTTTATTTCCACTTTCTTTTCATTCCAGTCAAACCATTTACTGCATTAATTCTGGGAAGTAAAATCTTCTACAAACCCAAGATATTCATGCCTTTTATAAGAAAGCCCTCCCATGAACTTCCAAAAGTAAAGACAGTGGCTTTTAAGGTTATAAGCTACTTTTATTTTAGCATCAGAAAGCTCACAAAGGGGAATAAAGTCGTTAAAGGAAAAGGCAGTGCAAGAAATACAACTCTGCAAAAGACCAAGACCAAGACCAAGACCCCAGGTGCCCGTGCGGTAGGAAACCCGACTGGCCAGAGTTCACTTGGAAATGTAGCACTGTCCTCTTCGCCCAGGGATGCTGGAGGTTTGGACAGCACTTTCCCCTGCAATCACCCCACTGGGCAGGCTCCTTCCAGATGCCAGTCACTGGAAAGGGGTTGTGAGTTATAAATCAAGGTCTGTTCCATGTTTTAGCAAGGTAGATTTCAGCATGATAGTTTTTCTACATTTTAAAAGATAACCATAAATGAGAATATATTTTTTAAAATTCTTGTATGTATTTCATAAGTAATATTTTCATTGACTTAGAATGTTTTGGCAGAGCAACCAACTAACCAGGGTAGCTTTAAAGCACAATCCGATGTTAACACTGTCAGTAAACAACTTTTATGCCCTGAAGTGTCCCTCTTACTTTGGTAGCCACAGCTTCTGCTACAACAGCATTTTCCAGTGTTTTATCATAGGCTTTCTCTACCTTGGCAACGAAGTCCTTTATGGTTTCACACAGTATCCTGTGAGAATGAAAAATAAAGTTGGTTTATTTACTGCAATTTATAAACATTTACAAATATGCACACATGGACAAACTGTCAAAATATCTAGATCACTCATAAAAAAAAATCCATTCTTTCATCTGTAGCATATGTCCCAGATAAATTCAATACACTCTACGTCAGAAGTGGCTATATGAATAAACCTTGCTTTTAAGGTTGTAACAAGCCCTTCTCAAATATCTTAAGCCTTAAGAAGAGTATTTTTCAATCCCTTTAAAAATAATATCAACTACGACAGTTTATACATTTGTATAACTGAAACTAGTGCTGAATGGACATTAGGTTTATCACTTATGTTGTCATTGTCAATCTACTATTCATCACATGGTTATCTTGATAACATAGTCTTTCTGAAGAGGAAAGAAGTTGTATATTACGTTGCAAACCAATCTGCCACTTAAACAGAGTTATATTCTCTATAAATCCATTCATTTTTCTCCTCTTAAAATAACTAATACAGTAATATACAAGGGTAATTTAATTCAGGTCTCATTAGTGTCAGCAATATATGGTTTACTTGCTTGGTTTTTTTAAATTACATTTGGTTTCTTTGCAGAAGAATTACACTGAAAGATAAAATAACATGAAACATTAACAAGATCCATCTTTCAAAGGTCTTTGGAGCTGGTGATGAGTTTAAAACCAACAGGATGGTATAGGATTTGTTTGTTTATAGGAAGGACTTATGCTGCTTATTTTAAAAGTACAGTATTGAGCTCTACTGTTGTTACAGATTAAAAAATATGAAGCAAAGAAAAAGTTTTCAGCATTTTTTTCTATTAAATTCACAATTTCTCTCATAGGTGAGTGACATTCTGATAAGCTTTCAGATACTTAAATACTGTGATATTGAGCCATTTGGTAGATACAGAACACACATACACTGTATGCATCTACATGTATGCTAAACCTTCACAACTGTCATACAGGAAGTAAATCCATCACTCCTAACCATGTTTATTTGTTGGTTTTTGGCGGCTATTTCTGCATTCACTTGGACAAAGGTAATGTCTCCTAACCTTCAACATGCTAATTGTTTTTTTTTTTTTTTTTTTTTTTGGTGCTAGGGTTGTGTTCAGGAACTTACACATGCTAGGCTAGTGTTCTACCCCTGATCTACATCCTCAGCCCTCTTTGTCGACTTTTTAACCTCGAACACCTGCAAAGAATCTAGTTTACCATTCACTAGAAAAATATTCATATACATCAAGTTCTTCTTCTTTGTTGATGAATTATACTTTTATGGAATTTCTCAAACTATTAAACCAGATTACTGTGAAATTTCTTCTATGGACTTTACCAAAAATTTCTCTAAGCTGTCCTACTTCTAGAGAAAGGAAAACAAGCATCCCCATCTTTTTATGTAACTCTAAAATGGAAGCCTGTCATGCAATTATTGTAACACTGGCTTGGTATACTTTTCTTTTGGGTTGGTGACGCTGCATATGCCAGAATATTATCATCATCACTACTTTTGTCGACATTTACTCCTAGGGACAGGAACCAAGATGTCCATCAGCCTAAGGATGAAAAGGACAGCAGAAATATCCTTCCTCAACTTGGGCCACATTGCTGAGGGGGATAGAGGCTAAAGGAACACTGATCCTGTGAACCTTGTGCCAAGAGAGCTGAGAAATGGAAATACGGTGAATATAAGTATACTTGGCACATAAATTGTGTGAAGAATCAGTGGAAATGCTCAAAGCTCTGCATTATGGTCCATTAAATCCTATATTTCAAAAGGAATATAGAACATAAATATTCTTCTAGAATATAAATATTCTAGAAAATGAATTAACTTTTTATTGTACCTAAATACTGAATGCAGAATTTAAAAAATAAAAATTATATGTGTATACTTAAAAATAGCATGATTTTAAAGTGGTGCCAATGGGAAAATTGCAAATGGGAGAAAAGTAATTTTAAAATGTATTTACATAGTAACACAATACAGTCTCTATACAGTTTTCTATTTTAATACATAAAGACTTCTAGAAAACATAAAAACATCAAATAAATTCAAGTGGAACATAATGTTAAGAATGATAAGTGAAATAAACCAGATACACAAGTTTAAGTATCACATGGTTTCTCTTACATGAGAAATCCAAAGTACAAATAAATGAAAAAGCAAAATATAAGATAGATAATTGGAAACTAGGAGATAGATCTTTTACAAATCAGAACCAAGAATCAGAGGGACAGGGTCAGAGGAGAGGGGAAGGGGATTAAAAAAAATTAAGATGCATTATGTACATGCCACAACTCCTCACAATGAATGTAATTACATACTGCACTAAACATACAAATTTAAAACATGCACTAATAAAAATAAAAATTTAGAAAGGTAGAACACAGATTTTCACATAACAGCAAAAAACTTTTAACCCCTAATTATTTCCTTAATGTTAGAACTTTAGATAAGACATTTTCAGAATTTTATTTCTTCAATTTTGTTTTCATCCTTCACAGTTAAACATAGTCAACTGTGTGCACCAAATATTCAGCAGACTCTAATAATATACTACATTTACATATTTGATGATTTCTACCATCACCCCAATTATATTTATGAGATATAGTCTTACCACTAGTATTAATATCTTTATTATTTCCATTAATTTTTTTTAAAAAATAGGGAAAGGAACAAAAAAATACTTTATTAAGTATGACCATGATGGCTACACAGAGTCACAGAATGGTTGTGAGAACAATCATATGAGGACCTGAAAAATCCATTTTTTAAATCTAATTAAGAAGTTCAAATTAAGAATTAGACATTATTCAGAAGAACTAGTGCATAATATGTAGTCTCCTTGATATCTATGTGCATGAGGAAAGGTTTTTTTTAATAACCATGCTTTCTATTTCATCTATTCAAACCTAACTTAGATTTGCCTAAATTACCTCTAAAGAAGATTCCAAATCTAAATTCTATTTTATCATGCCAGTTATCCCAGCTTCTGGAAATTTTATATATCAAGATTACATTTACTTCAAAAGTTAGGGCTGAGTAGAGTTAGCAGCAAAAAACCCAAGGTAACACATACTGTTAAAGCTAATAAAGGTTAAAACTACTGCCTAAAGTGGAGTGTGTGTGTGTGCGTGTTTCTGTGTGTATGTGTTAAAACTACTGACTAAACAAAAGCAGAATCATTCAAACTGCAGGTAAAGGTACTTATTTAATAATACTATTCTCCATTTTATTAATAAATGGCATTTATGATTGCTAATTAGAACTTTGATAATTTAATGCTACTGTACTGAATTGATTAAAATCCCAGACAAAGTAAAAGAATGGTATTTGGGGTTAACCCACATTAACTACACCAGTTAATGAAAATATTAGGCATGTTTAAGGAACACAGATTTCCTATTAGTATTTCATCACTTTAAAAATAGTAAAAATTAAGATACACAAGAAAGTTAATATACTTTATCTTAATACTGTAGTATTCAAAAAATAGCATTAACAAAAGAAAGGAACAGTTTATTTTATATTTTATCTAAGTGGTGATTGCACAGATGAGTTCTTGTGTGTATGGTATTTTTTCTAATCACTGAGTAGCACCCTTATGATTTGGGTACTGTATATATATCATACCACAATAGGAACATTTTTAAGCAGGAGAAAACAATATACACGTTTAAAGCTTAAAGACATATAAATCAAATGCAATGTGTAAACCTTGTTTGGATTTTAATTTGAATAAATCAAAAGAAAAAAACTTTTGAGATAACTGGGACAACTGGAACAAGAATTGAGTAACACCTTTTCGGGGGAGGGGTACTGGGGATCAAACTCACAACCTCACACTTGCAAGGCAGGTGCTATGCTGCTGAGCCATATTCCCAGCCAAGAATTGAGTAATACTAACAGTAGTAGCAAATTAACTTAAATCCTAGCACTCAGGAGGCTGGGCAGAAGGATCACCATGAGTTCAAGAGAGACCCCTGCCTCAGAAAAAATTTAATTTAATTATATTTTTAAAAGATTTTATATATACCCACACATTTGAAAATGTGATAAAATGATTTCTTGGATTTGTCTACATATAGCAGAATAGAGTGAATAGCTAGGAAAATGTTGGTAAATACTGAAGCTGAGTGACAGTATGGTGGGAAGTTATTATTCCAGTCTCCTTACTTTTATCTGTCTGAAAATGTCATAAAAATAAAATTAAAAATATATTACTGGCATAAAGGTATTATATTTGTCCTTTCCTTTATCTTTTGAGTTCTTCAGACCAATCCCTTTATGATTCTAATGCAGGGTTGCAATTGGAGGACAGCAGCAAGCCTATACTCACAGCAGAGTGACAAGAGGGGACCAGGTTGGAAATGGAATTACTTAAAGCAAGAGAGATGGCTGAAGAGAAACCCAAAGGCAGGGGTAATATCAGAGGTGAGAAAAGCAGCTAGACCAAGATCACACACACAAAAAATGGAAATGTAGTTGGATAAAGGAGATAATGATACCATAAGTTCCATGCAGCAATCTGTAGTTATATTCTCTGTATTTATTACTTGATTAATTCTAATAGTTCCATGAAGGAGAAATAATAGGCATTCTCTCATTTCTACACTGGTAAAAATAAGACACAGGCCATAAAGCTGGCAAATGGGTGTCAAGAAGGCCTACATTCCCTTAGTTTCTAAACAGTTTTCTAAATACTTTTGAGAATTCTACAAGGGCTTATTATGAATTTCATTTAGAAATACAACAAATATTTGACATGCTCAAATGATCATTAGAAACACTGAGACAAATAATGTTAACATTTTTAGAATTTACTAGTTATTACGTTTATCTTGGATTAAAGAAACTTCTGCCATCTTATTCAACTGACCCTTACAATATCAGAAGACAATATCCTTACAACTATGTAACCAAAATAAAAAACAGAAATAACTGGAAACAGCATCAAATATGACTGCAATTGTCATCTATAATCTTACTGCTTAATTTTTCATAAGTGGCTTTAATAGTTTAATTTTATCCAATTTATTAACATCAACAAAACAGATATTTAATCTTTTAATATTAGAATCTCGTGCAAGATTTTATCTAAAAAACGTTTCCACTACTAAGAATGATGCCAGGAGCCAGGCATGGTGGCGCACGCCTTTAATCCCAGCACTTGGGAGGCTGAGGTAGGAGAAGTGTTGTGAGTTTGAGGTTGGCTTGGGCTACAATGTGAGCGCAAGGCTGGCCTGAGCTACATAGTGCGACCCTGTCTCAAAAAACTAGGGCTGGGAGTTTGGCTCAATGGCTTAAGCAGGCGTGAAGTTGTGAGTTCGATGCCAGGTGCAGCAGTGCATACCTACATCACAGCTACTGAAGAAGCTGTGGCAGGAGGGTCAGAAATTCCTGGCCAGCCTGGACAACTGAGTAAGATCTGATTTCAAAAGTTAAAAAGGGTCAGGCATGGTGGTGCACACTGTAATCTCACCAATCAGGAGGCTGAGGCAGGAGGATAGTCACAAGTTCAAGGCCTGCTTGGGCTACACAATGAATTCAAGGTCAGCCTGAACTAAACAGCAAGACCCTATTTCAATGAATGAATGAATGAATAAAAAAGAATAGGGGTGCAGCTCAACACTTGGTGTGTGCAATCCTTAGTACCAAAAGAAACAAAAAGAAAATAAAAAAAGCTTAAAAATGGTAAGAGAGAAAAAGGGGTTGGCAGTTGCCATAATAATACTGTTTGCAGTTGTCTGCATTTCATAACATGAATTTCATTTAATTAAAAACATAAAATATATACAAGGCAGTGATCAAATGTATCGAACACAAGAAGGTGAGTCAGGCTTTGCTAGTATCCAACCCAAAAAGATGGTAGGATAAAATAATAACTACAGTTTATTAAAGAATAATTATTTTATAATGTGTTATACTTTTTAAAATCTTCTGTTTCTACTCTCCTTTTCTAGCAATGTCCTCTAAACACCAAGTGATTCACAGGGTAAGACAGGGGGTTTGGCGGGGTCGGCAAGTCAAACGTGTGCAGAGACAAGGTAAGGAACAGAGATGAGATAAGGAACAGATGTGTGGACTGGGCTCAGGGGGAGGGAGATTGTAGGGGTGCTGAGCCTGGAATAAACTGGAAGTCTGTGCATTTCCCCATATAGCATACAATTCCTTAAACAACACAAGTCGTCTGGAGTCAATCACTGCCTGCCACAGACTGCCACCCATCTCTGCCTGCACCAACCACTGTGCTTCTCTTGCCTGGAGCCAGGTTTCCTTTTCCTACTGTTCCATGCTGTTTCCTGTTACTGGAAAGAATACCATCAAAAGCAATTGCCATTCGTACTTGTGTCAAATTTAGTATAATTCTATAAGCTACTTCTTGAAAATAAAAATCACAAGGAATTGATAAGCAAGCAGTTTTCCTTCTGTTTTTACCATTTACCTACTCATCTTGATTCAAAGGCTCTATAACTCACTTGGCAGATGACAGGACCACCGCATGTTCATCAGAATTGAGGATTTTTGAAAGATGAGCTGTAACTGAGTCTTCATAAATTGTCATCTGAAAAAGAAAAATATCTACACTATGTTATCATTTTTGGCATTTATATGACTCAGTTATTACTGCTTCAGAAATGGAACCATTCATGACACACATAAATAGAGCAATGGCTATAATAAAAAAGTCATTAAGCAAAATAGATAAATATTTCCTTTCTGTGAAAGACTTTCAGTTTCTAGAACACTACATTTTTAGAGAAATCCACAAAATCTGTTTTTTAAAGAGTTAAACATTTAAAACTTGAAAATATTATTAAAAATAAATATAATAAAAATCCAAACTAACTAAAAATGGGCAAAAGTACTTAGAGATTTAAATAGAATATACTAATAATCCATAAATGGATGAAAAGGTATTCAATCTCATCAGCCACTTGGCAAATGGAAACTAAACTACCATATAATACATGGTTTATCTACCAGGATGAAAACAGCAAAAAAAAAAAAAAAAAAAAAAAAAAAAAAAAAAAAAAAAAAAAAAAAAAAAAAAAAAAAAAAAAAAAAAAAAAAAAAAAAAAAGGGAAAATGCCATGTGTTAGCAGGATTGTGGAGCTTAAGACCCTCATACATTGTAGAGGGAGTGCAAATTAATACAAACACTCTAGAAAACTACTTGATAGTGCCTATTAAAGCTGAACATACACAGCTGGGTGTGGTGGAGTATGCCTATAATATTAGCACTCCTGAGAGGCTGAAGCAAAAGGACTTAAATTTGAGCCCATCTGAATATCCCAGCAAATCTCTGTCTCAAAATAAAAAATAAAAAAGTTCCCCAGATTTTGCACTGATATAGGTTCAGTCCCTGGTATCAAAAAAAACCTACCAAAATTTAAAAAGCTGGTCATATGTATAGTACCATAGGACACAAAAACTATATGCACTTATATTTACCCAAAAGAAACATAGATGTGTGTTCATCAAGACACATACGAGATTAGCCACATAGCATTCACTCAATACTGCATGGAATACTATAGGACAATGAGAAGAAATGACTGATAACTATACTACAACATAGATGAAACCGACAAACATGTTGAGTAAAAGGATTCAGAGGCCAAAGGATACATACAACATGACTTTACTTTATAAAATATAAAAAGAGACACAGCTAATATGTGCTGTTAATGGTAGTTATGGGCTGGAGGAGAGAGAGAGTGCCTGAAAGGGGATCTGGAGTACTTGGATGCTGTCCTGTGCTCTGGGTACTGATTACATGGGTTTGTTTAGTTTGTGAAAATTTATTAACCTATACATCTATGATCTGCACACTTTTTTGTATGCATACTATATTTCAATACATTTTTTAAAAATGCAGGCATATAATCATATATGTAATCACAAATTATGCAGTAAATATATCTCAGTAAAAAAATGTCAACCATCCTATATCCCCTTTTTCTATTCTATGCAAACGTTACCCTGTTGAAAGAGCACACCTTCCTAAAATGGCAAGATATGTACAACATTTAAACAGCCTCATATTGAGACGTCCATCCAATGTTTGCTTCATATATTCCTTGTTACACAGCTCAAAATTTTCCATTATAAATGAGATGCCCTATTCAAATTGGTTTCCGATATTCTTCCGTTTCACTCAGAGGTTGTTTCACTGCTTTTTAAGACGAAGCATCACTTTATTCAGACTTATTTGAAGATACAATTAATGTCCCTTCTGCCATTATGCCTTTTTGACCAACCTCCTCCTCAAAGCAATCTCAATCCTAACTTACAATCAAGTCCAGCAGTGGCTAGTCACTATGCTACTCTTAAATTTTTATCTTATCCTTTTTAAAGGCAGACCCCTTGTGCAAAAGCAATTTTATGTCAAAGAAAAGAGGGGAAAACAGGAACTCCAAAGTTACAATATTGTAACAACCCACAAATCCACATTATTGATCTCCTGACTTAAATATTAGAAACCGTATCTGTAAAGATTAGAAAAATGAAAACACACCTTCTAAAAAACCCAAAATAAGGAAATGTTCTCCAGAGATTACTTTTATTGTCTTCCCTTCTGGGTAGAAAATATTTAAATGACCAGTAATGCCATTAACTAATGAATCAATTAGTTAATCAATTGATTATTTAATTAATGTCATTAGAGTAATGCCACTTTTAAGTTTAGACTTAAAAAACCCAAGTTTTTACTCATTAAAGATACTCAAAGATAAAAAGTTGCTACGTCTTTCAGAGGAAAATAAAATAACTTCTATGTCCAAGGATAAAGGTATAGATATCAAGGCTTGGGACGTAGCTCAGTGGCAGGGCACTTGCCAAGCATACTTGATCCTTTGTCCCACAGAGGAGAAAAAAAATTACAGATGTCACTTATTAACCTACTACAGAATCACTTAACAGGGTCAGGAAAGTAAATAATAATTAAAGTTAGCATATTTTCTTGTGCTCAATCACTCTGTGTATTTTTACCCCTTTAATGTTCATATTTTAAAGAACTTGAGACTAAGATGAGCTGAGTACTCTGCCTACAATCCCAGCCAATGAAGAGGCAAGACTTAATTTTAGTGTAGTTTTCAAAGTTTAAAAAAAAAAAATTTGTACACATAGTTATGTGTATTCCAGATTTCAACAAGAGGTTGTTTTTAGTTCCTTGTCATACAAAATACGTACTTACTCTGTAATCTTAAAGTATATTATCCCTCTGTTAAGAAAAAAAGTCTTAAAAAATGAAAGAATCATTCAAAGCCCATTTGCACTAAGTAAGAGATTTCCTTCATGTATTTATACCCCAATTTTAAAGTGTGATTACATATAAATGATGGAACTCAATTATCTATCTTCATATGTTCAGAAATAGATGCTTCCTAGGTAAGTAAAACAAAAGAACTGATATTTCTGAAGTAAAACAAAGAACTCGCCCTTTGTTCCCTTTGGAAAAAAATAACATTTACAAAAAACTACTGAGAAAAGACTGGTTTCTATAAAAACATGTATGATGGTTATAAAAACATGTATGATGGAATAACATAATAAAAAATGCTGTTGGAAATAAAGTAGCAAACATGTTAATCCTCAATAACATTATCCCTGGGTGGTAGGGAATATAAGTGATTTTTTTTTCCTTTTTCACATAATTTTCTGTTTTTAAAGATGTTGTAGAAGCAATTATTTTTACTTTTATGTAAGAAAAATTTAAAAAATACAATTAAGTTTCTCAACAAAACATTCATTTCTAATTATCATTCCCTGCCTTAGTTTTGACAAGCTCATAAATTAATAATAACAAGACAAAGACTTCAATTGTAAAATAAACTGATATATTTTCCCAGAGGGAAAAATAAGCTATCATAGATCAAATGGTCTTAATGAGTCAGAGAATAATCCTCTGAAAGTTGAGTTCTGTTTTAAATCTCTGCTGCTTTGAGGTGTAATCAGAACGCTGAATCTTTAAAATCTTCTAAAATGCTAAGACATTTGTGGTTTATAGCAGGGATACAACGAAGTGAGCTGTCTTCTGTGTTCTCTGATCAACAGGCTTAATGCTGTCCTGGTGCCCTCTTCAAAGACCAGGCAAAGAGCTAAGAAATTATGTAATATTCTGGCTTAAGGTTCTGGTTTGCATGGAGACTGCAGAGAGGAAGGGAGCTGGGCAAACACCTCACAATCGAATGGGTGCTCACAACCAATGCAGATGATGAGCAGAAGACGAAAGGAAGCTGCCACAGCCTGGCTTCTGTTGGAGCTCTGCTGATGAAAGGGAAAGAGGTAGGTAGACTATTTAGGAAGAACTACTGGGTCACAAGAATGGGACCATGCACGCCTGATGTTCCACACACATTTGTTTCACCATTTAATTCTCACGACATTATACCTTCACTCTAACATGAAGTAACAAAGGCCCTCAAAAGTGAATGACTTAGTTATGGTCATGCTTCCAGTGTGGGTAGTCATTGGCATCTAACTAGAAGTAGTCAACAAAGTCATACCAGCGCCACGAAAATAAGTGAAATAGGTACGTCATTACAAACGTTAGGAATAAGTTTTCTCATTTCTCCCAAGCTATCCACCTGCATTTCAAATGCTAAGTAGGCAGAGTTAAATCTTACATAGAATTCTTCAGGTGCTTCTGGAGGTTCAGGAAGTAGAGAAGCCTTCGGGGGCAGTTTGAGCTCATATGTCATTATACTCCACCTGAAGGGAGAAAATTCTTTGGTCTAAAATTCCTTTAAAACATAAATATATATGCTATAGTTTAATTTATCTTAACCAAAAATGAAGAAAGACATGAAATTTTGGTTACCTCAAAATACTGAATTCATATTTTATGATTTCCACATTTTACTATTTCTCCAAATTAGTGACTTCCAAACATTTGAATACTGTTCACAGCAAATGTAACAAGTGCATTCCTTTTCATTAAGTGCCATGCATTCTGACTTCCTTCTGTTCTACTTTAAAAATAATGCTCACTGCAGTTTTATTAACTAGGTTACAAAGTATTAATGAGTCACAACCTAAAGCTCTAAAACAATGTGCTAGAATTCAGTGGTGCCAAACCTACGGCATGCATGCTGTTTTTCTTTTAAGACAAAAAGATGTTAATGTATGAGTTGTTTTTTCTAAACTAAAACCTCAGTATTAATCACAGTGTTGAGGCTTTGTGGTAAATAAGTCGTGTTTTTATGCAAAGACTTACTCATCTGGATGATACACTAGGCTCTGTAAAAATATTGATCTTGGGATTCGCCTCAGCTCCATCACTGACGTCAGCTGTTTTATGCTTTTCTTAAAATATATTTATAACAGTAGTGCTTTTATAATGCTTTGTGTGGGTTTTGCGCTGTAGTGGTCTCTAAAAGTTTTGCCATCACTGTTAAATAAATGCATACTACCTATGTACCAACCACTTTTTGCCAAAACAGCTTATACATACATACATACATACATATATACATACATATGTGAAATAAAAATTAGGTAAATACTTCTTAATTTAAGAAAGAATAATGTAAGAATGGGATTGAAGTAAATATCTTAATGTAAATACTATTTGATTCAAGAACATTTGTTTCAATTAACTATAAGTATTAGTATCAAAGCAAATATTGAATGACACAATGTTAGAGAAAAGTAAACCATTGACGATAATTCCAGTCTTTTATCTAAAATAATAATTTCCAAATTTTGGAAGAGCAATTGGGCCAGAACTTTAATATAGACTCCAAAGATATAAGATAAAGACTTTACACAGACACAAAGCATTATAAAAGCACTACTGTAACAAATACATTTTAAGGAAAGTATGAAACAGCTGAAGCCAGTGATGGAGCTGAGGCAAATCCCAAGATCAATTATTTTAATAGAGCCTAGTGTCTCATCCAGGTGAGTAAATCTTTGCATAAAAACATGAATTCTGCCGGGCGTGGTGGCGCACGCCTTTAATCCCAGCACTCGGGAGGCTGAGGTAGGAGGAGCGTTGTGAGTTCGAGGCCGGCTTGGGCTACAACGCGAGCGCAAGGCCGGCCTGAGCTACATAGTGCAACCCTGCCTCAAAAAACCAGGGCCGGGAGTTTGGCTCAGTGCCTTAAGCGCCTGCCCTGGCAAGCGCAAGGTTGTGAGTTCAATCCCCGGTGCCACAAGAAAAAAAAAAAAAAAAAAAAAAGAATTCCCAGAAACTCTTCTGATAGTCTAATGTCATGTGGTAGGATATATAAACTGAATAGTTACTTGTAGCCACTATACTTCTCTTCACATAAAAATATGATCAAGAAATTCACATCTGAGCATCAAAACATTCATGCATATCCATCCCTCCATTCACGCAACAGACAAGATCTAGAAATACAAAAGTGAAGAAGGATTCCCTACACGAAACACATATTCTAGCACAGAAAACAGGGATAATATAAGTAAAAAACAAAACAAAACAAAAAACCAAAAAAAAAAAAAAAAAAAAAAAAAAAAAAAAAAAAAAAAAAAAAAAAAAAAAAAAAAAAAAAAAAAAAAAAAAAAAAAAAAAAAAAAAAAAAAAAAAAAAAAAAAAAAAAAAAAAAAAAAAAAAAAAAAAAAAAAAAAAAAAAAAAAAAAAAAAAAAAAAAAAAAAAAAAAAAAAAAAAGACAGTGAATTTGCAAATATCCAAACAGAAAAAATATGAGTAGAAACATAAAAGTCAAGTCTCTTATAGTTGGAAACACTTCCTTGGACAAAATTCAGCTAAAGAAAAGGAAAAGAAATCCACCCAATGTCTATTCCTTCTATGCTGTACCTCCCTCCTTGGCAGGAAATGGTTGCAGCTGAAGAAACAGGAGAAAGTGGCAGAAAGAGAGGAAAGATTCAGGCAGAAGTGTGTATTAGTACCAGGTGCACAGAAGTAGAAACCAGAAGGTTAGAACTTCTCTGGTATACATTTTAAGGTGGCGAGAGTGCAATCAATGTTAAGGAAAGATCCTAGGAACTAAAGTCTGGATTCCAGTTTAGAGCATTAGTTCTAGTACTTATTAGCCATGTGACACTCATCATGTGAAAAACCTCCTAAGCCCTTTACCAGGAAAATGGAGATGACCACATTGGCTCTCTCTGAGTGCAGTGATGATTGATACTGGCAGACAAAAAATTATCAGTTGTTTTTACTCCCACTGTCTCCAGAAGCCTCACTTTACATTTGTTTGTACAGTGATAATAATACTTCTCTAAGTCATCCTACAATGTTGAAGATCAAATATATATATATTTATATATATGAATATATATTTATATACACATATGAATACATATACATATGAATATATATACATATATATATATATGATGTGGAGTATTAAACAGTGGTTCGTTTTATGACTTCTTTTTGCTTGTGGCTCTAGTCACCCACCAGTTTTGTCTGCTTGTTTGTTGCAGTACTGGGGACTGAAGCCAGGGGTGACCTATCACTCAGATGCACTCCCAGCCCTTTTTATTTTTATGCTGAGGCAGGGTCTCACTATGTTTCTCAGGCTGGTCTGGAACTTTCAAGCCTTCTGATTCAGTTTCCTGCACAGCTGTGATTATAGGCATCTACCACTGTGCATCCTCTTTTTTGTTTTTCGTTTGTTTGTTTGTTTAATAAATAGTACATTAGTAAAGAAAGTACAGTAATCAAGTATTTTTATACTTCCAATAATAATCCTAGGCTTTTGAATCCATGCTGATTTTTTTCTTGTATGTTTTTACAGGCCTGCTGGTATCAAGAAATTTCACCATGGGGGCAAAGGAAAAGTACACAACCAAAGTAGAGGAAATACCTAGAAGTATGTCCTGGGATGCAGCAGGAGGGGTATTAAATCTGTAAGAAAGCATTTAAAACATTCTGCATTGTTTGGTAAGCACCGAATTGGACAGCTATCCATGAAACCACCTCCAGGGGCTATACAAATAATGGGGATTTTATTTACTTATTTCCAATCTTGTTTTTTACCTTAACTTTTTTTTTTAACATTGACAAAAGCAATGACGTTTAAAGTGTACAACTTGATATACTGATACATCATGAAATGTCACCACAATAAACCTACTTAACTTATCCATTAGCTCAAAGTTACCTTTTTTAAAAAGAGAGAATCCAGCTCCAGCTTAAATCATAAACCTTTATGACGCACCCAAACTACTGGAGTATCTCTCTTGATAATTTTGAATAAATACAGACAAATGTTTTACTGCCCAGCTTTCTTTAAATATTCTATCAGCAAAAGAAGCACTACATTACCTTACGACAGACAAAGTTAAGATCAATTAGGTTACAGCTTGCCTTAGAGTAATTGCATTTTAGATTGGTGGCTCCCTGATGAGATTTTGTTATTTTCGGGAAGAGTTCCACAGATGGCTAATCCTATCAAAGTTGTTTTGATTCATGTTAGATCAAGTCTATTATGATATTTGGACATTTGTCTTCTACTCACAGGGGTTGGGTAATTACTGCTTACTGAATCTGTTGCTCCCTACACCTCCTCCAAATTCCTCCTCTACAACCCTCACACTGCCCTTGTTGTGATTTTTGTTTTATATACAGGTCATTCAGAAAGTAGCCATGATGTGATAAAGGACAGCGTAAACACAGTGATAATGCCTTCATTCATAGCTGTCTTCCTAATACTTCCCGGTACAAGGAATAGGAGTCTTTTTAAATAATTCCTTATTGGGTTTATTCATAATATATAAAATTAGGAAAAGATGTTTTAACAAACCTGAAGTTTATATGTTTTCTTAGCTTTTCTGAAACCACAAGATAGTAGGACTCTACCTTTTATACTCATGAAAAGCCTGTGTACGAAATTAACTACTTGAGCTTTCCTACTTGAAAGTAATTGAAAGTAATTAGCATCAACATTGTCTTCTACCTATAAAATAATGGATTCCTTGGAGTAAGTTATTCAGATTTTAAAAACCTTTTCACTCACTCCAAAAAATCGTTTTGTTTTGTTTTTTTGGTACTGGGGATCAAACTCACAACCTCATACCTGCCAAGCAGGCACTCAAGCCACTGAGCCAAACTCCCAGTCCCACTCCAAAAAATCTTTGAGTGTACACTCACGCAAGCCTTGTTCTCTATCTTAGGGATCAAATGGTGGACTAGACCAGATGACCAGAAGTACCTGCCTTCAAGGGGGTTTACAGTAGTACAATCTAAATTATTAAAAAATGCCAGGCATGGTGGCACACGCCTTTAATCCCAGCACTCGGGAGGCTGAGGTAGGTGGAGTGACATGAGTTCGAGGCTGGCTTGGGCTACAACATGAGTAAGTCGGTCTCAGCTACATAGTGCGACCCTGCCCCCAAAAAAGCAGGGCCGGGAGTTCGCCTCAGTGGCTTAAGCGTCTGCCTGGCAGGCGTGAGGTTGTGAATTCAATCCCGAGTGCCGCAAAAAAAATTATTAAAAAAAAAAAAGATTTTAGTGGGCCAATTTCAGTTCAGTTTTAGAATTCTATTTTACCTGTCCAACATTTTGGTACTGGCTCGTTCCAGCTTCTCTAGTATCTGAGGAAGTTGGGTGTCATCATCATACGAACCTCCCCAGCCAAGGACCCGAGCAAGGTCATTGCCTGTGCCCAAGGGCAATACTCCCAGCTGACACTGTAATGGAGTGCAAAGGAGAGACTTTTGATTACATTTCTGTGTCTCTCTGGCCAAGCACATTAGTATACATTCACATAAACCAGGAAGAAAAAGAATTAGTACTTGCCTGCTTATTCAGGTTGAGCTTATCAATTTCTGACAAAACCCAACCTACACTTCCATCTCCTCCACAAACAAGAATCCGGAAATTGTCAAACTTCTGAAATAATCTTAAACTGAAAGTAAAATGTATTTTATGTTAGTATTATAAAAATCATTTTCCTTAATTCTTTGTCATTTTGATTTCATTGGCATTTTTATTTCCAGATTAAATACAAGAACTTTTATTTAGGTATTCATTTTTATATTAACTATAAGAATTAACCTGAGTGCAATTTTTAACTCAAGAGAACTTCTAAATTGTAAGAAAGCAAATTATAAGCAGAAATAGAGACAAAATTAGAAGGAAAGGGGATTGAGAAATGAGAGACCAAATAAAAAGAAAGCAGAACCAGGAGGGAGAACTAAAGGTAAATTAATATGAAATGGTAAATAATAGTTTTTCCTCTTTCCATTACAAGGATGTTATTTCCTTAAGAACTGAAAACCAGAGGAAGAGAATTTAGGATGGGATGCTACTGAGCTGCACCAAGTCAGTTCCTAAATAGAATTCCAAGCTTGCCAGCAGATGGCCTTTAGTACTGTCAACTCCCCTGTTCCGCTCCTTCCCTCTAGCTCCCAGGCTAATCCTGTTACTTCTAGCTTCTTTCATCTCAACTTCGACACATTCCATCCCCTGAATGTGTCTATCTAAACCTGAAGAATTGTGAAAAATCTGAAAAATATATTGTAGAAACCAGCTCAAAAGATTTCACAAAGACAGATCCTTGGAGGCTTAGAGGATGAATGGGAAAAGTAATAACCATGATTATGAGAGGGGGTTGTGGGCATAATTCTGTAGTAGAATACTGGCTTGTGTGCATGAGACCCTCGGTTTACTCCCTAGCAACAATATAATTTAAAAGTAAAAAAAAAAAAAAAAAGATAATGGAACTATGAAGGATTGCAGAACAAATGTTTTAGAAAGGGGGACAATCCAAGAACAGAGGACACAAAGAAGAAAAGAGAGGCTCCAAGAGGAAATGCAGCATGTCAATGGGAAAAGAAGAGGCTGGGTATAAATCAGTTCAACTAACACCCTGTTACCAGACGGCCTGAGACTCGTCGAGAGGAAATAACAGAACTGGAAAGGAGACCTTAAGGGCACTAAAGTGACAAGAGACACAAAAGAGACTGACAGAGAAAAACAGTGAAGAAAGAAGAAAATGTCAAATTATAAATCACAAAATGCTTTTCTAGGCATTGGTACCTGTATTCTCCATCTCCACCTCTGTGAACATGTCTTAAGGTTATCAGAATGCATGAGGAAACCAGGGTGGCCTATGCAAACTGTACAGAGATTCACAAAGGTCCCTCTATCAGAAGACAACTATCACCTCTTAAGAAGTCATATACGTATCCTAAAAAGGTATGAACTCTGTCTCAAGGCATGTGTCTCAGTGAAAACATGATTTAATTTTTTTCAGATTTTGAGTTATATGACATTCTAGAAAGACAAAAAGAACACTCAACAAAGCATTTCTTTGGAATTTATGTGAACTGAGTCCGAAATTCTGAAGAACTGTCCTTGAGAAAATCAGTATCAGCCGTCTATGTAAATAATTTTATATTTATGTACTATGATCACTTTTGGAGCTAAACAAATTTTGGAATTTGGAAATTTCAGAAAAAAATTCGAATTTTATACAAATAACCATCAAAGAGACTGTTAAAATTTATAATCAGAAGCCAGGCATGGCGGCATACACCTGTAATTCCAGTACTCAAGAGGCTGAGGCTGTGATTGCAGTGAGTTCAAGGCCAGCCTGGGCTACACAGGATGTTCAAGGTCAGTTTATGACCTGCATAGTGAGACCTTGTCTAAACAAAAACAAAAACAAAATCTTTTAACCAGACAGGGCTTTAAACAAGAGGTGGTAGAAGATGGACACAAAAAATCTGTCATTTTCAAGAGCTGAGAAGTTAGATATTTCACATCTAATGCTACATTTCTTTTAAATAAGATTTATCAATAATGAATTACCCTAAATGAGGGCCTCCATTCATTAAATCAAACACCTGAGCCGGATTTAGCAGCTGTTTAAAGCGTCGAAGGAACTTTACCCCCTGATTATCTCCACTTTTAGAGTTGACAAAAACCAACAGAGGACTAACACAGAATGAAAATGTTGCTCTACAGAAACCTGAAAAAAAAAAAAAATGAAAGAAAAAGATCAGCACATACAGCTTCTCTCTTACATTACTAATACACAATTCAGAAAAAAGATAAATTCATAGAACCTTATTTATTATTGGAACATCCAGTTACAATTGAGCCCCCTAAATGCAGATAGGCTCACCACTTACACACTAAGAATATAGCGTACCTTTTTATAATATACTCTAAACTGACTATGGTAGCACACACCTATAATACTAGCACTCTAGGAGGCTGAGGCAGGAGGATTGCAAGTTTGAGTTCAGCCTGGGCAACTTAGTAACTGTGTCAGACGCTATCCAAAACAGTATTTTAAAAAAGGTTTGGGCACATATCTCAGTGCAAAGGTCCTTGATTTAATCCATAGTCACACACACACATACACACACACACACACAAGAACCTTATTACTCTATAATGAAAAATCATACCAAAACAAGCAAAAGTACATAAATCACAGATACTTTGAGAATACTACTTGTTAACAATACTTTATTATAAGAAAAACTAATTACAGCCTATGAATACACATCTGTCAAAGAATCTATGCTTTTTGCTTTTTTCTTTTTTTTTGTAAAGGGAATAGAACTCATAATCTCACACTTGCCAAGCAGGCACTATAATGCTGAGCTATATATCCCGGGCCCAAGAATCCATATGTTTATAATTAGTATTTAAAATATTTTAACTGCTCCTTGCTGAGGTCTTAGAAAATATTTAAAGTTTATAACAAACAAAAGAACCTTGATATACTGGGGACCATGGATGGAACTAGCAATAGCACAGGTTAAAAAAAAAATCACATCTTGCCGGGTGTGGTGGCGCACGCCTTTAATCCCAGCACTCGGGAGGCTGAGGTAGGTGGAGCATTGTGAGTTCAAGGTCGGCTTGGGCTATAACGCGAGCACAAGGCCGACCTGAGCTACACAGTGCGACCCTGCCTCAAAACAACTAGGGCTGGGAGTTTGGCTCAGTGGCTTAAGCGCCTGTCTGGCAGGCGCGAGGCGGTGAGTTCAATCCCTGGTGCCCCCCCCAAAAAAAAAAAAAAAAAAAAAAAAAAAAAAAAAATCACGTCTTTTAAGCTTTATATACTTATATCTAAGGTAAATACTGGAAAAATTCTTATAAAAAGTTTGAAAAGCATAAAGCATGATATCAACATATGACATTAATGATGGTATATAGTAAAAGCCCTTGTTCATGTGGCTGCTTAGATGGACATTATAACTAATAGTATGCTGTCCCAAAACCAGTATTTACAAACATACAAGCTAGAAGACTGGAAAAAGTGAATATATTTTAGGAATATAAATGACAGGAAACAAATTTTAGTAACATCCATGGTATTCACTTATGATGAGAAAAAAATTAATCTTTTTAGATTGCATTTCAGTACCAAATAATGATTTTAATTTACTGAAATGTAAAATCTAAAAGTCTTACACATGCTAATTTCACCAATGTGTGACTAGCTATTTTACAAACTCCATTAAAAATATTCTTTTAAAAACTAAATGTTCTATTCAGCAATTTAAGTGGAATCGTTATAGAAAAATTTATCAGAATGACCGATTACAGTTACATTTATTCTAGGAATATAAATGGACGCATCAGCATTAAATATACCAGAAATGCACATATTTACACTACTGTTACCTACCGTCAGAGTCAGTGCTGTTCAGTGCAATTGGAGGTATGATAGATACTTTACATTGGCCAAGTGGACATACGGGGTGGTATAAATCTTTGCAGGCAGTGTGTACCTAGTAACAAACAAATAAATCTTCAAGAATCATAAAAACAAATCAATGTTTTGCTGTTACAAATTACATCTACAGAACTAACAATTTAGTATCAATGGCATCACAAAATGTTCAGTAATTCATAAATTACTTTAATGTCACTACATTTATACTTCCAAGGAACAGACTAAGCATATTAGGGATGGAAATCTGATTTGGGTTTGTGCAGCCTGTTTGTGTGATTGTCACAAATAAGATATATACAGAGCTACATGAATGCCTGGTGAAGGCAAGGAGAGAATAGAAGAGAGGATGCCCAAAGAAAAAGAAGGAAAGAAAGGGACAAAGGGAGTGAGGAAAAGAAAAAGGAAACATTGAAAGAGGGAGACAGCAGGGGCACTAACCATATGTCAATACCATGTCCATAGAACAAATTGATGGCATCTACCTTTTAAAAATTCTCATCAAAATTAACAAACAACTAAAATCCTTAATGTGTTTGTGCTCTTTCTGCAGTGATTCTGTAACTTTCTTTCACATTTTTCATGGTAGTTTGTAGTTTTAGTTAGAGCACATCGATGCCTACTTTCTCAGCTGAACCTGCTGCTCTGGATGGAAAACGAATGACACACATTAAAGGCTACACAGTAAATGCGCTAACTCTGTAGAAACAAAAAGCTTCAAGGTTCCTCAAGATACTGTGCATTATAAAGCAGGGCTAACCTACCAAGTAGGAGCCAGACTACCTAGAATTCTTTGTGTATTTGCCTAGAAAGTCTTTTAAGTATTTTAACCAGCAAAAGCAGATGTTTCCTGAACAATTTATTTTATAGATCTTTATTTCATCAGTTATTTAAGAAACTGGCATACTAATTAAACTATTTATTAAAACTTTTGGGAAGATATCTGAAATTTAATAGTGATTCTTATTCTACTGATGATCTGGTTTTTTATCACTTTCTTATTATGATTTATAATAATTAGCAACACAAATGCATTTTAGAAAAACTAGTATGCATGGGTAGTTTGGAAAGGAGTTAAAAAATGCGTGAGACCACAACTGGCATGGACCCCAGGAGGAGAAAGAAATGGGCTTCTCCAGAGCCCGCCCAGGCAGGCCTGAGTGCCTCCAACCAGGACACAAGTAAGACAGGCTTCCGGGGGCCTGCGCGACTGGCGTGGACCCCAGGAAGAGAAACATGTGCCCCCCACACACCTACCAGCCTGAGGGCTAAGAATCAAGGACAAAGCTCTACCACCACTCCTCAAAAGCAACCTGCTCATTCGGAGGTCTGGCTAAATTGATAACAACTAAGGTACATAAAACAACCAAATGCTAGTATTGTTTTATTCATTTTGCAGGCCTGGGGCTGGCAGCCTGAGCATCTCTTTGGAAGATGATAGCACGCAATGTAGCAAAAATGGGGGATTCTCTTCTGTCTTTTCTTCAAGGCCCAATATTGTTCATGTTGTTTTGCTTTATTCTGATTAATTTTTTTGGCCTTATTTTATACTCTGCTTTTATTGGTTTTATTGTGGTTTTTTTTTTTTTTTTTTTGGTTTTACTATACCTGTTGGAAAGGTCAACTATTCTGAAAATAACAAGATATACTATAGTAGCTATTGTTTTCATATTATCTTTCTTAGAAGTTCTGTACTAGTTCTACTGCTTTGTTTTGATGGACTTCGTTCTGTTATGTTTTGTTGGATTTTACTATCTTTAAAATTAAAAAAAAATGCGTGAGAATCATGGAGCAAAATGCAAAGATGTTTACAATAATGCTAAGTCAGAAAAGCAGAAGATAAAAATTGTATTTTCACTATCTAAAATTACAAGTTGTATCATTACAGTTATGGAACTATGGCCTATTGGGTGTGGGTTTTGGTGTTGTTGAGCTTGGTTTTTGACTGTTTACAGCAATATATAGCCTGTATTTTAGAAACTTTTCTTTTCTCTCGTTTTTTTTTTTTTTTTTTTTTCAGTACTGGGAACCAAATCCAGCTGTGCTTTACCAGCCCTTTCACTGTTTACTTTGAGACAAGGTCTCTCTAAATTGCTCAGGTTAACCTTGAACTTGTGATCCTCCTGCTTCAGCTTACAAATTATAGAAGATCAAAGGTGCTTGCAAACATACCTGGCTAGAAACTCATATTTTTTATAATTAAAAAATTTTTTTACTTTTACTACCACATGTTTGAAATACATCATGGTTTCATTCATTGTAGGAATTGGTACGCGTGTATAACACATCTCGCTTCTTTTCTTTTCCCCTTCCCTTTTACTCATTGCATTTTTTTCCCAGCAACAGATTCACTTACTTATTTTATGTCTTTATCAAGTTAATTATGATAACACAGATTAACAGCCAGATGAACAGGCCAGAAACCATACAAAACACATAAGACAATTATAGTACATCAAGGTACTATTTTCAAACATCAGTCATGCTGGATTACAGTATTTTTTTGCTTTCTCTTTTTCCTAACATCTGTCTTTCATTTTACACTTCATTTATTATATATTGGGTTTCTTATATAAGAGAAACCACACAATGTTTAAGCTTCTATGTCTGATTTGTGTCACTTCACAGAGTGATTTACTTCACTTCACTTAATATTAACATTTACTTTATTAACATCTCAAGGTGCATCCACTGTCCTACAAATGACTCAAGCCCATCTTTCTCTATAACAGTAGAATAGTGTGTAACAGATAATGATACTGCACAGGAAGTACAAGACTAAGAAGAGATGTTACAAGGCGGGTGGTAACAGGAAAGAGCATGTCTAACATAGGGTGGAACAGGAATGATGTCATAACTAAGTGAGATCTGAGTTTGCCAGGAGAAGAGAGACAAAACACATCCCAGAATGCCCCTGTGCACCGTCTGTAATAACAATGACATTCCACTTGCAAAATTTTTTAAAGTTAGAGGTGAATAGAATGAATAAGTAGAAAACCTACTGTTAAGGTTAATAGTGTTTAAACTGGGTGTGGTGGTGCACGCCTTTAATTCCAGCACTCAGGAGGCTGAGGTAGAAGGATTGTTGTGAGTTCGAGACCAGTTTGGGTTACAAAGTGAGTTCAAGGCCAGCCTGAACTGCATAGTGTGAACCTGTCTCAAAAAATAGGGCCGGGGATTTAGCTCAGTGGCGCATGTGCCTGTCTGGCAGGCGCGAGGTTGTGAGTTCGATCCCTAGTACCAAAAAAAAAAAAGAAAGGTTAATAGTGTTTAGAAACTACTGGCTAAATATGTAAATACATACATTGTCTTAGTTACTTTTTGCTCGTCGAGACAAAATACCTGATGCCCAAAATTAGGGAAGGAAAGGTTTATTTTTATAGTTTTTCAGGAGTTTTAGTCCATAAGTTAGCTCCAAGGCAGCATGGGATGACGGGGCTACAGTTTATGGTGGCTGCAAGCTGTAAGGCACGCTGGCGAGAGAGAGGGCGGAAGCACGGAAGTGCAAGAGGAAGACCCGCCTTTTCTTACAGTGTATCTCAGCTCTACCCCTGGGCGGGTGTAGCAGTCACGTCATTAATCCTGGCGCTAGACAACAAACTGATCACAAGCATCAGACTCAGCCCCATCAAAAGTATGTGAAGACTTGGGGGTATATAACATATCACCTGATACATACATATAGAGATAAAGATGCAATTTATATAAAATTTTTCTAAATATTTCACTTCATGTGGTTTGTTTTATGTCAAAGAAATTAGAAATATACAGCTGAAGCTCAATGAGTAAAGAAATAAACTTCAGTAAATAAATGCACTGCTAATAAAAATAGTAAGAAATGATATCAGTGCTTATTCCCAAACAAAGAAATAGGAGGATAATTTAAATTCTTATTTATGAGTAGCATTCCTTTAAAATAAGAATGGCATAAAAGGCCTTTATGGGTTAGGGATACACTCAAAAGTCCAAAAAACAGACACCCATTACAGTCTACATATTCAGTGAATAAAAGAAATAAAAATCAACACAACTATGGCAAATAAAAGAAGCATCTGATGAAGAATACCAAAATTATGAGCACAAACAGAATCATATTTAATTTACAAACTACAAGGAACCATAGACAACTTGTCAGGCCTCACAGAAAAGTTGTAGGGTTTACTTTCCTCTGGGGCCTAAGCAGACCATCTCATTGATCAGGAAATTGATACATCACATTCCCATCTTTTGGGCCTGCTAATCTACACTATACTTCCCAGAAAGATTGGCTTTTCCATATTGATAAATACTGGGCTCACTTCCAAACTCGGACCAATAACTTTAAAAGACTAGTCAAGACTGAAGCTATTAAATGAGTGCCCAATTTAAGCAGTGTCATTGCAGGATAGCACAGACCAATGATGAAACAAGAAGAGCAGGGACAAGAACAGCATCCTGGTCCTGAGGTCATTTAGCCCCTTGTCACCATCTGCATGTCCTCATTCTCTGTCCTCACGCAACCCAGAAGCTCTGCCTTCCAAGGTGGCTTACATGAGGCCATTCCTTGCTGCTGATTCATATTATGTTTTATGTGCTTTTTACTTCCTCCTTGCACAAGCAAAGATGGTTTCAAATGTTTGTTTAATATAAACATATATAATTTAAATCACATCAATACATAGCTTACTAGACATAGGGGGCTGCAGCAAAATTATATTTTTAATGTCAACTAAAATCTGGTGACATATCAGAAATGAGCCTGTTGAGTGCACTAGGTGGTAAAATAGGCCTGGAGATAGCAAACCACTACACAGGGAAAGCACAATAGAAAACAATAAAATCATGGGAAGGAGATTTTGAGAAATGTAACAATTCCAAACCCTCACCATTGTTTTACACCAAAGGCATTTCCAATCTTGTAGTCGAAGAACACTGCCACATGTTTTGTCACAGACAGCACACTTGGCGCTCACAGGCAAGTTGCCCTCCAGCCATTGGTGAGGCATCGCAACCTGTGGGGCACGAAGAAAGGGCAGCCAAAGTGAAGACTGTGGAGGACACCATTCTTACCCTAGGGAAGATATGGAATGGTTGCTTACTCTGTGGACACAATAGTATGCATCACGCATGGCATTCACGCATTTATTCTCACATTTACTGAGCATCTATTATGCCTGACCGTGCTGAGATACAAGGATAAGTAAGACAAAAGTCCTCACTTTTAAGATTCATGTAGAGAGCCGGGCGTGGTGGCACACGCCTTTAATCCCAGCACTCGGGAGGCTGAAGTAGGAGGAGCGTTGTGAGTTTGAGGCTGGCTTGGGCTACAACCGAGCGCAAGGCCAGCCTGAGCTACATAGTGTGACCCTGCCTCAAAAAACCAGGGCCGGGAGTTTGGCTCAGCTGCTTAAGCGCCTGCCCTGGCAGGTGCGAGCTTGTGAGTTCGATCCCCGGTGCTGTAAAAAAAAAAAAAAAAAAAAAAAAAAAGATTCATGTAGAGGTCTAGCTAAGGAGAAAAGTATGATCACCAAGGGTTACCAGAGATTTGGAGGCAAGGAAAAACAAAGGCAACACTGGGAAGGTGAGGGTTATGGTTGAGAGGAAACCCCAAAGTCTGTGAAGAGTGAACATCTCTGCTGAGCTTTAAAGATGACGGAGTTCAGCAGGTAAGAAGAGTCTATGACACCAGTCCCGCCCGGCAGTCACTCTTAAACCCTACTCATGACATATTTCCCTCAAAATACGAGAGCTGAGGAAAGCTATGAAGCAATGAATTGAAAATAAAAATCAGAATCAACTAACATCTTCTACTTAATCTTAATAATAAACCCTCTTGCTTAACTATCATTATTTACCATTCTCATTTATCTGTCTACCATTGTCTATCAAAAGAGCAGACAAGCAGAGAGGAGGGAGAGGGGTGAGGGGTGAGAGAGAAAGCAGCTTACTCCATCTTCGTCCTCCATGATGTCCTTCCCGATGGAGGCCAGAGTCGTCCACTTGCAGTTATTTGTTGCCCGCACAGCACATCTTTTGTGAGCCTTGAATTTGCACACTAAAAATAATAAAGTAAAATAAGCCACTGTTTTAAAGTGAACAAGTTCTTTTCCACCAAGGATTAAAGGAACTCACAGCATGAAATTTTAAAAGAAGACTTGAAAAGGAGAAAAGAAAACTGTTTTAAAAAGTTTAAACTAATCTCCAATGATGGTTAACGGTATTTTTGAAAGCTCATATGGCTTTGTGTTTATGAAGTACTTACAAAGTTAACAGATTGTTACTTAGAAGAACAGAAACGAAATAAACACAAAAGAATTAGTTCTTGAGAAGGGAGAAACATGCACCTACACACACAAATAAAATACAGTAACCAGGATTCCGGGAGCATCCTATTTCTTCATCTGGGAGATGATTACATGAATGAGTTTAATTTGAGAAAATTCATTGAGCTGCACAGTTCTGATAACTGCTAATGAGTTTGTTATATCAGTAACATAAAGATAATTCAGAGGAGTTTGTAAGTAGAAGGAAACAACCAGGAATCATGGAAAATGGGTTGATGAGGGCCACAAAGATAGCTCTGTCTTTCAGAAGTACTGCATTGAGAAGACTTTATTATTATAAATGCAGAAGGAAGGAATAATGAATTAATATCACCACTGCTTCCTTCACTAATTCTTCCTAGCTACATTATCATAAAGGAATTTATAAAAAGAGAAATAAGAGAAACGAAGTAGGAAAGAAACAGCACATAAATGGGGAAATAAGGAAACCACAGGTTAACTGAAAAATTAGTCATGCTTTTGAAAACCAGAGGTTGACTACTATTAAATACATTTATTTGTCTAAAGATACAAATTCTCCAAACATTAGTGGATGCTCAGCATACATCAGTTCCTGACTTTTCAGATAAATAGCTAAAAGTAGAGATCATTTCAGTGGAATTTAATAAAGTTACTGTTACTAAATTTAAATGTAAGATGGCTTTTCTTCTTATGACTTTTTAAAAATTCTAACAATCAATAAATTTTGAATGATGATTCTGAAGAATCCTAATTTGATGTGTATGAAAATGAAAAGTTCAAATAAAATAACTAAGATGTCTGGAAATCAAATGTTCAAAATGCCTCAAGTTACCATGACAAGGCTATTTACAAATGGCTACTTAACCGAGCTAATCTGTCTTTAAAAAATATTAGTGTATACACATTGAAATATTTCATTTAGCGCCTTGCGCTTATGTATACTTTGAAAAATTCTTCCTGGCAATAATATTGCTTTTGTTATAACTATGAGACTCAAACACAGACTTCATGTAGAAAATATTTTAATTGAATTTTGTTGATGATAAACAATAAGAATGAAGACAAAACACTGCCAGAAGTAACCTTGGCTTGGAAAACAATTTTATTACCTGTGTCTCTAGGCCTTAGGGTATTTCTCAAAAGTGGTGCCCTAAAACTTAAAAGGACCCCCAGGTACCTTATAACTACAAACATGTATTTGAGATTAATATTCATGCCACCTTCCGCTACTGGTGCTCAGGATTGAAGCCAGGGCCTCACTCATATTATGTTAGGGGCTGAGTAGCCACTCTACCTCTGAGCAATGTCTCCGACCCTTTCATGACTTTTTAAAAAAATCAACATTAAAAATCAAACAGCTTATCAAAACTAAAGCCACACTTTTGTAAAAACAAAGTGCTTCATACAATGAGCCTCGTGACTTACAGTGTGCCTTATTATACATATAACAACAGCAACAACAATAATAACAACAAGCCAGACTGCTTATTATGGTCACTAAGAAACGGAAATCATTAATGGGTACTTTAATTTTGTTGAGTGATAATTAAATTCTTCTGACAAGTTATTCTGAAATAATGCACCTTTCCTTGAGTTTTGAAGACAGTATTCAAAACCAGAGAGCTTAAAAATACATGATAGAACTATGATTTTTATTGCAATATTTAGTCTTTACTACAGTGAATTTTTGTGCTAAACAAAAGATAAAAATTCATAATTATCATGTATCCATCTTAACATATTTGGTGTTGCTGATTTAAAGGATAACTGCCATTTAACTTTTCTGTGAAGTTTCTATTTAACCAAGAAGAATTGTGCTCCGAAATTATAATTAACACTCACAAGCAATTTAAGAATTATGAAAACCATCTCAGGTCTTCCATTGTTATTCGCATTTTATATTTGCAAGATTTAAAATTTTAGTTATTACTCAACACAAATCCAGGAGACAAACTAGCCTAGCCTCATTCTATTGTGAAAAGCAAGAACAGAACCAATAAATTTAGTGATGGCTTCAATGGCTTCCACTCTCAATACAGAGTTACTAACTTTTACTACTGAATAAATGTTTATTGCATTTCCGTTTCCAATACAACTTTTTATTTTATTTTATTTTTTTAACAGTGCTGAGATTGAATCCAGGGCCTATCTCATGGTAGACAAGCAATGTAATTCTGAACTACATCCCTAGACCTTTCACTCTGTTTTAAAGCCTCTTGATCCCAATGTTTTCAGTTTTATCTGGCAAGTAGTTTATTCATATTTGAGGCAGACTTTAAAGTTTAATTTTAATTATGATAAGAATATCCAGAAGAACCATGTTCTCATTAAAAAGACAACTTTTCTACATTTATAAAAACTTTGGGATTTTAAAATAAACTTATGCTATAGTTCTAAAAATACAAATGTTCAAGATATTGCAGATTTAAAAATCTATTACCAGTAGCAGACATAATATTCTAAAGAAATTTTTAAATCCAATGATAAATTCTCAAAAAAAGTCAGAAAGAGGAAGTTACTTACAGAAGGAGATAACAAACTTACACAAAGACTTTCAAAGTTCTTATTATTGTCAACTTAAGTGGTTTTTATTTTTCCACTAAAATGTTTAGAAAAATATTCTTTTTTTTACTGACTCAATTATTCATATAATTAAACATATTCAATAATGTTGATCTCAAATTACAAGAATATGACAGAGTATCTCAGACTTGGTGACTTTTTTTTTTAACTAATTTTGGGATGAGAGAAAGAAGAAAGTAGCTAAAAGATCTTCAAAATAACATGATGTAATATTACAAACCTGGAAGAATTTTTCAGATTCACATGACCCCTTAGGGATTACTAAAATCAGAAAGGCCAAATTTATCTTTGTTTTCAATCATTCCTTAAATCTAAAAAATAAATGTTTAATGACTTCTCCAAATTTTCACTTTCATGAATTTTAATGCTTCGAGTCTATGATGTAATCTGAACTTGGATAATGTATTAGGTAAATTTCTTTTAGAGCACAGTTACAAACTTTCACAATTCAATTGACTAGAAAAGAAATTTTTATTGGCTGTATTCCCTCATTTAATTTTTATAGTGATTCTATTAGACAAAGGACTATTATCGCCATTTGACAGACAAAGAGAGGAGACTAAAAGTGTGTTTAACTCCCTCTCCTGGTAATCATTTGTAATGGTGGTGACGAAAGAAAGTGTCCCCACAGAGGTCTGTTCCCTTCTGTTCCTCATCACCACGCTGCGTCATCAGACATAGCTGAACACAGGCTTTCACAGATTTCACTATTTAAAATCAAGTAAAATTGTGACTATTATTTATCATTAGTTATATTCAAAATTACTTAAGATATTTTTGTATTAGAGAAAAAAAGCTAATGTTGGCATTATACACAGTTCAAAAAGCAATACACAACACTTCCCTACTTCATCACCAAGGCACAAAATTACATCTAAAGAAGTTTTAGGTAATTATTAATGATTTATCTTTGGTAGCTACTGCTCCTAAAATTAAAAATGACTCACAAATCCTATAGTGAAAACAATAGCATGGGTCTTATTTTTAGGAAACTTAAAAATTAAAACAATGATATCAGGGCCCAGGGTATAGCTCAGTAGTTGAGAGCTTGCCTTGCATGCCTGAGATCCTGGGCTAGATCCCCAGTAATGAAAAAATAAGTCACAAATTAGATGACATTCATTTAAATAAATCATAAATAAATATCCCAGTAATGCAATAGAAATAACAATCAGTAATTTTGCCAAATATAAACTGTCCTGACTAAAGTTTTGTTCTCCAATATCCATCCGAGTAAAGAATTTTTCAGATGGTAATTCCTAACTCTTTAGGGGTGCAGTACTATATTTTGATTTACACTTCCTTTCAGATGATTCTATGTTATCTTTCCCAGAGCAACAGTGCTTCCCAAATTAGTCCTATGTGTGCAAAGTGCAACACTGAGCTACAACAAAGCTTGAACACTGTGTTCCAGCTGAGATGCTTCCAGTCACGGGCAGTGTTTTCCTGTGGGGAGAGTGTCTGTTCTCCTTAAAATAGTACAAAATCAACAGTGGCACGTCTGTGGTACTGTTGCTACAGGGCCAGTACACAAACTGGGTACTATAATACCTTCACAGGACAAGCCATGGGAAGTGACTCCGGAGAGGCTTTCTCGGCAGACGTTACAGAAGGTGGGGCGGGCATGGGAGCAGGCGTACCAGTTGTGCATCCCTGAGAAATGTTCCACGTTAAACTGGGCTACCTAGAAAGGAGATGTTAGGACAGATTGACAAAATAAGCAAACAAGGTAAGAGACGCTGAACTATTTGGAATGTATATACCATAGTTAAATTTCCAAATCGATTACTTTTAACCTCAGAGCACTTTAAGTTAAAAAAAAAAAATAACCTGGTTAAAGAACTTGCTGAATGAATCTATACATACCTTTGGCGGGAGGCACAGTATTGCTTTAGGTCTTTGCTTAGTGTTTATGATCTAAGAACAAAAAACAACAGGGAGATGCTGTTTTACCTCGTAAGGTTCTCTGGTCTGTACAGACTTCAGTGAGCTGATCCAATCCTCCATCTCTTTTCTGTTCTCAGCACACAGCATTAGCCTCCTGAATGGAGTGATTATCTGAAAGGGATACTTCAATATAATGACTGTTAATAACCAACAAGAATTAATGGAAAATCCAACATCTTAGAAGGCAGTTCCATTTCTAACGTGATTATTTTTATTTCTTTTATGAAGAAAATAAGAGTCTCAGTAACGTAGGTGAATTTTGTTCTCTGTGTATGATACAACGTATTGAAAGAAATGAAAATTTTGGGGATTTTTTCTAGTCTTTGGTCTCATTACTATTTTCATTAATCTGGTTTTTTAGCCAGTTTCTAAAGGCTCTGAGCCCAAATAAACAATGTATTCATATTTCATGGAATACATATTGAAAATTGATTTTAAATACACTTCACGGTAATATATAGTTAACACAGAACTAATGCATAATTTTCAATATAGAAAATACTTTTTAAGCAGGAAAAAAATCAAAGAAATACAATATTAAATGATTTTTTAATTGATTTACTATGCTATCATGAAAATACTGTTAACAGTCAAGTAATGCTGAGTTTATACATCATTTCTACTGCCTGTTTAGATGTGATTTCTATGAAGGATTTCCTTCCTTACTGTTTAGAAATCTACAGTATTACTTTTTATTGGAGCAGGGAGGAAGAATTAACATAAAAATACACTAGTTGTCTTTAAGGAAGAAAATAATTATGACTTTCATCTTTTTTTAAATGCTACTAACTAAAATAAGCAAACTGATTGTATTAAGAACCTTAAAGCAAGTGGAATGAAAACTTCAAGCTGTTATAGCACAAAAATTGCTTCAAAGACTCTGAACTGACTTCAAAGAAACCCTTATTTGCATTTAAATACAGTGGCTGCAACCTTGAAGTTTCTAAATCCTAAACATTTTTGCAAAAAGGAACCATTTTTGTACTTGTAGAACAAGAGCAAAGCAATGCAACTGTAGCTGGCAACTATTTCCAAGTAACATTACAGATTTATTTATATAGCAAATATAAAACTTTACCATGTTGAGCAATAAATCTAAGTGTTATATTGCATTATAGAGCAGATTTCACAAGCAATGGAGAGGAAATAATCATCTGTTAAAAAAAAATAAGGAACCCTTTTCAAAAGAAGGGAACTACTGAGCCTAAATCATTGTCACTGGTCTTAGAAAATAAGTCTGTATTTCAATAAGAGAGAAATCAGTCCAGTCTTAGCCACTCACCAGTCACTGCTTCTTCTTATGTCACTGGTTTAGGCCACTGTCCTTGCGTAAGCCCAGAAGCTTTTACTACATCTGACAGACACTTGTGCTTATATACAGTCATCCAAAGGCCACGTGGTTCAGGGACTCCAACCACTTCACTTTGGGTCTTAGTTAATGCACATGAAATCAAAGAGAACCTCGCTTTCGCATTTTCTTTTGTTTTAAATGACTCTTTGAATAAAGCTTATTAGCAGTTGGTCACTTCTCTTCCTGAATAAATAGTTAATGTGAAGAGCAATGCTTCCGTCATCACTTAGGAGCCAAATGGATGCTTTATTACTTCAAAGTGTCCTTCTAGGACAGCACACCAAATGTAGCAGAGAGGTACCATTAAATCATAATATACTCCTGGCCCCAGTGGTTGGTACCACATTCCAGAAATCTCCTGAATTATTGCTGTCTGGATAAGTATTGCCTTCTAGTGTTTATTTATTTTTTGTTATCCTATATGATATAACTATAAGGATTTTCTCTCTTTTATTAGGGTTTTATTGTGAGAAAAACATTTTAAGACAAACTAAGCTTACTATTTCACTTTTTGATTTTGTTCTTAGTTAAATTCTAAGTAGAGCACAATGACTGACAGTTTTAACCACCTTTAATGCCTTTAAACTGAAAGCCTTTAACTGTCAGTGCGAATTCAGCAAAAAGGGAAGAATAAAATAGGTTCTAATTTTTCTTAAGAGTTTTTGGAACTATACAAATGACTCAATTCAAAAGGGTACCAGCATGTATAACTCAGTCATGTAAATAACTTATGATACTGAAGTTACACATATACATTTACAAGCTTACATTTTTCATAAAAATTTGTTTTAAAATACACAGTACTAAGTAAAGATCATAACATATCTTTAATCAACAGTAAAGCTTTTCTGAGGCAAAAAGAAATGATAAAAATTATTTTGATGTATAGGAATTGTGATTAATTATAATTAAGACTTTGATTATAAAATACACTGTAAGAAGTCAGAATGAAAAGTAAATCCTTCACAAATCATACAATGCAAAGATGTCTGGCTTTTGTGGAGACAATATCAAAATACCTCTGCAAGCGGCCCACAGTTGTCTGGGTTGACTCACAACAAGCCTGGCCCACCCAGCAAACCTAAACATCTACCAGACTGTCCCTTTTGTGTGAGGCTAGCCTGCAGTAGGTCTGCCACGCTCTGCCTGCCACACTCTAATCTGCTCCCTACCACCTGCACAGGAAAGCATCTAACAGTCACAGTTGCTGACCAGTGTAAATAGTATGAGCGACCAACTGTGCCACTGGAGATCCTAGTTGCTGACTAATAGACTCTGGTTACCCCCTAACTGAACTCATTACATGACAGAAGTTTCTCAAACTTTTATTTGGAAAGTACTGGGGGAAGAGCAAATTCTGCCAATCAGTTTGTTATTATTCTGAAAGTGTAACTGAGTCAGCCTCTTTATTACGACAGGGTAGGGCAGGTGGGAATGAAAGGCCACTGGCCCATCCCTTCCCCCATACTGGCAGAGAGTACTCTAACCCAGGTACGTATGAACCGGTTGGGGACCAAATCTGGAAAGTTTCTGGAACCAGAAGACTAGTTACCTGACCACCAAAATGAAGGAAGTTTATTTAGCTCACAGTTTATGGGGGTTTCAAACCATCATCAGCTGACTCTAAGGCAGGGCGGCAGAGCAGAGAGGCAACTGTTCATGACGGCAGAAGACAGCAAAAGCAACAAGAGCAAAAAGGGAGGAGCACACAGAGAAGACTCTGTTCCTTATATTGTATGCAGGCTATCCATCCTAGGGTGGGTGTAGCACTCACACCCATTATCCCAGCATTGGATCATGAATCAATCATAAATTCTAGAAGCCTGACTCCATGACTATATGAGGCTTTGTTGGGGGGGACATCCAGACACAAACCATAGCACCCTTCTAAAAGGGTCTGAGGCTTACCTAATCTACAATATGCTTAACTAATCTCCTTATTTCAACTCCACGCTTACTCTCTCTTCCTGTTACCCTAAAATTCCCAAACAGTTTTTTTCAGGCATATCTCAACTTACTTCAGTAATCAATTTTTTTTTTTTGAATTATGATCTCTCCTAAGATCCCGGAACACACCTATCTGTTCATCCATTCAGGCATTTACTGAGCATCCACTGAATTCCAGAGCCAGGGAAAAACCACATGGGCTCTGCCTTAAGAGTCTCCAAACTAGTTAAGAAGTACACAAAGAACAAACTTGTCTGGAAAAGTCATACAAGACCAGGGTGCAAAGGAGGAACATCTAAATCACTTTTAGTTTACAGTGCTTCACATAATGTACAAACTTCCCATTAATGGAAATATTGCTCCACTTTGAGAGTTACCAGCTCATAAGGATTGGTCAAATGACATGGTTATGTATACCTAAGAATCAAAAGTTTCTGGATCTGGTAAAATGTACAAATACTATAAAACAGATAAAATGTAATCTGGTACTAAGTATAAAATCCTACAGAATAGTAATTTCGTAGTTAAAACTATATAAATGTGCACAGCGCCAGAAGGAAAAAAATAAAGATATGCCCCCAAGGGATTACAAATCCTTTTAACTAATTTTTTGATTTGCCTCCATTTTCTTTTTTTTTTTTGCAATTTTTTTTAATTTGCCTCCATTTTCTAAGGCAAATATATAGTACTTTTATAACAAAGACATTATTTAATTTTTTGTTGACAGAATTTAGAATTTTAAATTTTGTCTTGTTCCTAAGCAGTAGAATCACCTGGAGGATTGACTGATCGATTGATTGACTGACTGATATGAGGTAATGGGAATTGAATTCAGGACTTCACACATGCTAGGCACCCTAGTGCCAAGCTACATCCCCAGCCTTCACTTGGAAGATTTTTAAAAATCTGCATGTCCAAGCTACACTCCATACTAACAAACTCAGAACAGATGAGGGGAACTCAGTTATAGTAGTTTTTTTTTTTTAAACACCCAGATGATTCCCCAAGAACAGCCAAGTTTGAGATCCAGAGTCTAAAGATATATTATTTCTAACCACAATACTAGAACTCAAAAAAAAAAGGAGGGGTGTGGGGGGAAAGGAAAGAAAAAAAAAAGAAAGGAGCTTCTGAAGAGAAGTTAATTAAAGGGCTTTGTTAGTCTGCAAATAATTAATATAAAGGCGGAGTTATTCAGTGCCTAACTCTGTAGTCAGACTGACCTAGCCTGGATCCCATCAGTAGCCTGTCTTGCCTGTCTGGCTGTAGACATGTTTCTCAGGCTCTCTAAGCCTCAGTTTCTCCTCTGCTAGGCAGGGTAAAAAATGCAGCACAGTTTCAGTGTTCAGTCAAAATTCAATAAATGTAAGCAACACACTTTTTATTAGCAGTAATAGAAACTGCATATATATTTACTGATTTTTTTTCTGCCATGTGCATATTTCTGGTTTAAGTGTGGTCCAAGATAGAAGTCAAATAAGCCTAAATCAGAAGGCACTTTACCAACAAAAGAGTCACTGACTAGCAGATCACCAACAGGGGAATAATGATAATGACATACTGATCTCCTTAGATGATATTAGGAAAAGATCAACCAATGAATTGAGAAAAAAATCGACCCTCCCTAGTTGCATTGCATTTATCTTTACCAAGGCAGGAATATCAAATGTTAAAAAGGCTTGTCAAAATTGAGAGCATCAGAGTCCTTTTACAGCTCTGAAAGAACTCAGTGTGCCAACTCCAATAGGTTGCACACCTAAACTATTCAAGACAGATGGCTACTTATTTTAAATCAGATTTGGGGTCTGCAATGAAGCAAATTCTGTAACCTTCCCTGATCATTTTAAATGACCAACAACTTTTTCTGTTAGGAAATTATTATTTCTAAGCTGAAGTTCTTTCTAACAAACTGATCACATCTGCCTTGTTGCAGGACTCATTGTGTTTTTAGTTATTAATCTAATATTACCGTTAGTGGAAAGCAAGACAAATAGAAAATTCAATTGTGCTTTAGCAATTTTTATTGTATTTACTACCACTTAGAAATAGAATTTTACTTTTGACACAGTCTAATCAGATATAATTATGTGCCTTTTAAACACCAGCTTTACTATCCCTGAAGCTGCCAACTACTCGGTCTTAATATACTTCTTCATCTTTCCTTAGAAAATCTATATGCAACTCTTTAATTATGTATGTTGTTTTTTCATTCTTTTTTATAGAGGGAAATAATTCACCTTGACAACATAAATGTGCCTAACTGCAATGTAATCATGCATCTCAAGTGACTACATTGGGAGCAAAGAAACATTATGTCCAAGTGTAAGCTGGGTCATTCAAGAGCTCAGGTCCGCAACTGCATGTGTGCACCTGAATCAAAATAGAACCAACCAAACTCCAAAGCATACTTGCAGAATCAAAATCTTGGTTTGGTGATGGTAGTGGTGGGGAGGGATAAAGATAGGGGACAGATGTAATGGTAACCCTATTTTAGCAAAGTTACATCATAGGTGATTTTGATGCACTCCTATTTGCAGGGGAAATGTCCAACTTTCTCATTAGCAAAGGCAGAATCTGATTTAACTAACGTCCAAAGAAAAAGTACTCTTAATTGTTACAGCTTGCTTTCTCTTTTCAGCACCCTACTGATCCAAACTCCTAGCGTTCTCATCCATCTTCAATAGTATTCCTTTGTGTGGGGTCAGTCTGAAATAGTCTTCCATCTATTGCACCCCAAGTAATATAGCAGAACTCAAAAAATTAAGACCTTCAACAGTGTTGTTAAAAAAAAAAAAAGCTTAAAATCAACCGTATTTAGAGACGTACAAGCACATTAAGTTGACTTTCTTCAGTGGCCACATTGTACATTTACATTACCCAGTGGTCCCTGGGAGCCTTCAACTACGCAGACCAGTATCAACTCTTCCAGTTTATTTGATTTCTAGGGATAGCATTTCCTCATTTTATTATCCTGTTGCCTCAAGTCCCATTTATTTTCTAAGATGATAATTATTTACCTAGAAGTCAGTTTTTCTAAGGTTTAACAGACAAAAAAAGTTTAATGCATATTTTCTTCCAAGGTAAGTTGAATTTTAATAGAAGAAATTATATTATATTATATGACATATATAATAGAAGTAAAGTACTATGTCATAACAAATGCCATTGCTGGCACCCTGATCAAAGACAATGCCACAGGTATTTTCAACAGATAGTACAACTTAAGTGAAGCATAGAATTAGGAAAAGACTTCATCACAGCAAGAAAAGACTTCACAATACCAGTGTACTATTTCTCATGCTTATTTTATAGATGTGAATATTGTACTATGGGATGTGTACTAACTGTTCAAGAAGTAGTTTCTAAAAACCATCAGACACAAATTTCACAATGATGCAAAGTAACTTAGGAAGATGTCATAGACTAATGATAAAATTGAGATTGACTGGTAACCCATACAAATATAAAAATTTCATTTTTCATCTATAGCTGAAATTTATAAAGAAATTCTGCTATGCTGCATACTATGTAAACAGGAAACTGAATTACACTGCTTGGTAGCTGAACGCAGCTGTTCCCTACTCCCTTTCACCATGACTAAAATTTATTTCAGATGTCAGCATAGAACCATGCTTAGATCTGTACATCAATAAACCGACTCCTGCAAGTCAAAGAAGATCTTTGAAAGTTATTCCACCCTTCGTTTTGTGACCATCCTTTCACCAATCAGTCTCCACAACTGAATAACAATTCTGATCTTGGCAGAGAGGGTATTCCTGTCACTAAGAATAGGAGTTTCAAATTTCAAAGTATCTCCACAGGCACTCAAAATGGAGAGAAGCATCTGTCATGAGCACCAATGTTGTTATTTACCCAAAAAGAAACTATCTTCTAGAGGCGGTGTTTGTTTCAAAAATCAGACTACAAGTCAAGTAATTATCTACATACATTGACAAAAGATAACTGAGAATTCTGTACGAGAGACATGAAACACTACTCACTCGTGACAGGGTTCTACAAATAATTCCGAGTACTGAAACTAATTTCTGGTGGAAAATTTTTATTAAGAACATTACACAACAC
>RJWM01013738.1:0-52443 GCA_004363535.1 Dasyprocta punctata
TGTTTTTTAAATGAAACACATTAATAATGTTATTTAGGCATATAATACTTATTACTGTCTATAGGATCATCTTACCTATCTTCGTACAAAAATAGCCTGCATCATCTGCTCATATTTCTTCACATTTCCTATGAAAGGAACTGAGATGATGTCACAAAACATCCACTACCAACTCAATTTTGATTTTGAAATTGCGAGTTTTTATAGTTCAGATTATTGCTGAAGGAGTCTACGCGTTCCGTTAACGTTAACCCCGAAACAAGTTTCCTATGGGCAGGAAGGCTTATCTAGTGGGAAGACAGGGCAGCAGAGCCAAGCTGAAAAACTTTGAGAGAGAGGAATTAAAGATGAACAGGCCAAGCTGGGGGTGCTGTCCAAGGACCGGCAGAATTGAGATGCTACCCAGGTCAGAATTCTCACCGTGCTACTTATTAGCTGTGTAGCTCTGGAGAAGTCACTCACCTTCTCTGTGCCTTGGTTTCTCCATCTGCACTGGAAATGACAGTGCATTACGGCCTGTGTAGGGTCACTGCAAAGCTGAACTGGATTCATGGAGATAGGGCATCGCGGGCACTAGCATTGTGGTGAGGAAAGATGGGCAGGAGAGCCTTGAGGCCTCGTCCACGTCTGCCGCGCCCCCCCAGGTGTAGGGTTTCTGCAACGCTGCCCACACGGAAAGCTCAGCCGGGGTGTGGCTTCCCCGTGTCTGCCGCCTGCGTGGGGCTCGTGTCACACAGGACGTGTCCTGTGCCCACACGTTAGCAGGGCAGCCCTTTAGCACGAGGCCCAGTCCAGCTGTTCCCCGAGTTTAGACCCCAGACCCTGAAAACACAGTTGCTTTGTGAAATTCTTGGATTTTAAACAGAGGCTACCACTTTACTGGTTCCAAGATTTCATCCACATAGAATAAATCCTTCATAACGAAAATAATTGTTCTGCAGTCTTTGGCCCCTTTTCGGTGTCCCGTATTTATATTATTTTGTTTTTCAGTTTGAAATTGGGGAATCATTTCCCACTCCCTTTTGTTACTTTTCCATCGACTTTTTAGCAGGGACTGGGGTCACCTCAAGCGTCCCAGGGAGGCAGATTTCTGTCTTGATCCTGGGTGAGATTCCTGGCACTCGGTTCCATGGAGCCGGGGAACATCTGCTTTAGTTTCCCTATCTCTCTCTATTGTAAAATTATTTCTTTCTCTCCTTGCAGCGAGTGGGTAAAAAATGAATTTGTGACCACTCTTAAAACTTTAACCGCCACAGGAAGGCATTTCGGTGGCATATTAGCCGCACACAGCATCAGCACCACGCTGAAGTACTGGTACCAGGGCTCACCCCCCGGGGAGATCGTGTCTTTAGGAGTGTTGAGTGAAGGTAAATCCGGGCTTTTCATTTCTTATAATGTTTTATAACTTCCTGTCTAGGTCTTAGCATGACCCGTAAGCTGGACTTAGTCATATTATAATACATTTATTAGCTCATTGATTAACCCCTTTATTGTTTGAACAATTTAACAATATTTTGTATGAATGTACTAGGAACACACACACATAAATGAGAACCAGCCTCTGCCTTCAGAGAACCAAATATAAAGTAAAGGAGAGCCAACACATACAGTAAATTGTCCCAGGAAGGGTTTCTTACTGTAGCCAGCAGAGCAAGGGGGAGCCTGGCCCAGGGGCTAGGGGAGGGAGAACCGGGTTCATGGAGGTGATGCTTCTTGTTCAGCTGGGGTTAAACTGTGTAACATTTGCACACCGTGAGCTAAGATCACTGTGTTATCTTTAGAGGAAAATAGGCATTTTTAAACCCTACCTTGACTTGTAGAAAGAACGTTAAATCTATGTAGGAATTGCATTCAAAAATAAAGACTACAACCTGCGGGGAGGGAGATGGGTGACCATGTCTGCGGGTGGCTTTCTCTGCCCGTGACACCAGCTCTTCACAGGCAGAGCAGATGAGAGAATTCATGGAGGACCTGAGAAGCCCCCTGGGGGAAGTTTCTTGGCTCTGGGTTTCTTGGCTATCCTCGGGGTTTTGTTTCTTTTCCCCCCCACTTACCAACAACATTTTTCGTGGCTAGCAGGGCAAGAATAATTCTCTTCCTTGGTGGAGGCATCAAAAAGGAAATCCATTTCACCAGAGTGGTGCTCAGTTAGTAAGAAATCGTGTCAGGCTGTTTTATTCAGAGCGCGCCCGAACGGGGACCTGGAGGCTGTGAGGGGATGAGCACTGCGGGCCGCTGCGCCCCCTTCCCGGTCCCCCAGCCTCGCCATGTGGCCGCCCTAAGCTGGCAGAGGCGTGGAAGGCCAGACCAACAGGCGACAGCGCAGGGACCGCACCGCGGGGCCCCACGGAGACACCGTGGGAAGCAGGCACAGGAAGCATGGTCAGGGTGTGGCCGGGAAGTGACAGCAGTGGAGAAGGGAGGACTGTCAGTACTCGGATAAGCGCTGGGCCGGTTCTCTAGAATGAGCGCTTCCAACCTGTGTGGGGAATGCCCAGAAATTCAGTTCCGTTATCACCCTTAACAATCAGGTATCGTGTGTGTCCTTTCCTATACCCTTAGTCGGATGTCTTTATTTTCTGGGTTGTTTTGTTTTACTTTGCCTTGTGTTTGCTTGCTGCAGGCCAGTTTGGTATTCCTGAAGGGATTGTCTTTTCTATGCCTGTGAAATTTGAGAATGGAACATGGGTGGTTCTTACTGATCTCGAAGATACTGAAATAAGTAAAGAAATAATGACGGAAATGACAAGTGACCTAATTCAGGTAATCTCAAGAGTATACACAAGGGAACTGACTTTGGGTTTTTTGTTGTTGGTGGTGTGTTGTTTTGTCTTTTTGAGAAAAGGTCTCACTATGCAGTTCAGGCTGATCTTGAGCTCACTTTGTAGCTCAGTCTGGTCTCCAACTTGCAACGATCCTCCTGCCTCAGCCTCCTAGGTGCTGGGATTACAGGCATTTGCCACCACTCCCAGCTAAGGGAACTGACTTCGTTAATGACTGGAAGCTGATTCTCCTTGACCAAGGCATAACATTGGTCTTCCGTGGGTTCTATTTGTATCTCATTCCTAAAAATAATGAGGCACTAAAAATTTAAAGAAATCAGCAAAACACTTCTCATTTGGCGACATGATTTCTGGGATGCTAAAAATATTTGTGGTTTATTTTGTATCTAAAATTAAAGTATTTTTCTATTAAAGAACGATTAAGTTAGTTATTGTGGTCACTCAACTGACTAAAATTATTCAACAGGAAAAACTTGTTGCACTCGGAGATCTGATGACTTTTCAGCCGCACCAGTCAGGTAATGATTTCTGAGATGTGATATTTCATTACACTGCTATTAAGAACGAATTAAATACTTACTATAACTTAACTTACTCTAACTATCGTATCTACTAATAACGGAGATAGCACTAATCCACATTTTATCATTTTTAAACTAAATTATTGACAAAATAAACTGCCAAGTTCAGTGCGTCTTTTGAAATAAAACATAAAAACACTAAGGAGATCACATCCTAAAAATGCGATGGCCTTATGAAGTTTGTACATAGTATATGTATTTGTTCTCTACAGGTACTGTAACACATTACCCCAAAACTGGTTTGCTTAAAACAACAGAATTACTTCCTTCCTGCTTGGGAAAATAAAAGACCCAGGTCTTGGTGTCAGCAGGACCACGTGCCGTCTGAAGGCTCTGGCGAGGAGGCCATGTTTGCCTCTTTCGGCCTTCTTGGCTTGGAGCTGTGTACTCCAATCTCTGCTGCCCTCACTTCTCTCTTCCCTCTGCATGTGTCTCCAGATCTCTCTCTCTGTCTCTCCCTCTCTCTGTTCCTCTCTCTCTCCTTCTCTCTCTCTCCCTCTCTGTATAAGGACACCAAGTGTTGTCTTCAGGAGCCTTCTTTCCAGCCCAGTATGACCCTGTCTGAAATTGGGTTGTTTTGTTTTGTTTTTGTCTTTTTGAGACAGAGGCTCACTATGCAGTTCAGGCTGGCCTTGGACTCACTTTGTAGCCCAGGCCAGTCTTGAACTCACAGTGATCCTCCTGCCTCAGCCTCCCGAGTGCTGGGATTACAGGTATGTGCCACCACGCCCGGCTTGAAATTGGGTTTTAAATATCTGCTGAGAGCCAGTTTCCAGAGAAGGCTGTGTTCACAGGTCCAAGGGCTTGAGACTGCCTTAGGTCTCTTTGGGAACACGGTTCAGCCCACAACGTCATATTTACTTTTCGTTAACTTTATATAAACACCACTAAATTTCAATAAGCTTATTTTTCTCATGATCATTTTCTCTAATTTAAATGCACAGGGCAGTGCTGTCATTTTTGTTTCCTTCCTTCTTTTGACCTGAAGAAAATCCCAGTATCAGTACAGAAATAGACATGGAGAAATAAACCCATTTATGCAAAGAGCTTTCAGCAAATATCACTGAGTCCAGCATTCCTTCTTTCCACTAATGTTTATGCAGCACAAACCCGCGAGCTGGTGCTGGGCGCGGGAAAGGCAGGGGTGAGTCTGGTGGACCCTGTCTTGCTCTGGTGGAGATCGCCGAACAGTGCGGAGCCCCATGTGACGCAAGTGACCTCGCTGGGGTGCGTCCTAGGCGTGAGAAGTAAGGGAGCCGAGCTGTGTGACCAGGGGCCGAGGCACAGAAGGGAAGAACTTGAGGCAGAAAAGCACAGGTCAGCGTGTTTGGAAAAACGCTGTGTCTGAAGCCTGAAGCGGTGGAGCCGAGGCAGCGTGGTGAGGACCAGGTGCGGGGGCCGTGGACTGGGATCTCCGGATGGAGGAGGACGCGTCCAGGGCAGCTGGCAGGGAAGTGTGTGAAAGAGGCAGGCAGAAAGTAGGATGCGTCCCTGAAATGGATCAGGTGTGATTTGTTTGGAAACCAGACGGGCAGTGTTGCTTCCAGCCAGGACGAGAGGCCATGAAAACCCGAGGTGTTCAGGAGGTAACTGTCAGGACGTGACGGTGGGTTGATGCTGAGGAGTCCCAAGGCCGCAGGCGTCTGGTGGTTGAGTAAGTGGGTGCATTTACTGATGGGATAAAGGGTGAACGGACATTGTCATGTGAAAAAGAGAGAAAGTGTGCGTGTGTGCATGTGTGCATGTTTGTGTGTGTATGTGTGTGTGCACGTGTGTGTGTGTGTTGGGTGGGACAGGAGGATGTTGATACCAGACTACAGGAAGAATGAGTTTAGTTCTCATTCTGAATACCCATGTGATGTCTAAAGTATTAGGCTGAAAGTTGTATGCTTCCTGGAACTCAGAAAGATCTGGACCGCGAGTGTCAAACTAGAAGAAAGTTATTGCCTTATAAATAGAAAGGAAGCTATCAGCGTGATGGAAATTATACTACAGAAAGTGCGAGAAGGAGGCCTAGAGGGCCTGCGGGGGGCTGGGAGGTAGTGGGTGTATAGATAGGAGTGCTGGCAGAGCGTGAAACCGGCAGGGTGAGACTTGAGAGGTGAGGTCTTGGGAGTTGTAAAGGCAGAGGGTGTTTTAATACCACAGTGATACATGTGCATCCTTGTTTATAGCAGCTAAATCTTGGAAACAACCCAAATGCCCATCAGCAGCAGAATGGATAGAAAAAGATGTGATATTTTTATACAGTGGAGCACTACTCAGCTATAAAGAAGGATAAACTCAAGGCTTTTGTAGGTAAATGGATGCAACTTGAGACCATACTCATAAGTGAAATAAATCGGACTTGCATGTGTAAACATCATATTGTCTCCCTAGTGTAAGAAACTGAAAGAGTAAATAAGGTCCAAAATGTACAATAAATATTGTGAAAGCGAAAGGGGAAGAAATTGTTCAAAAGAAAAGAACAACTAGGGTGGGGGAAAGGAGAAAAGAAATAAGGGAAAATATTATATATACATACAATATATGTATATGCAAGATAGATAATTATACTACTAACCTGTATTAGTTCATCAAAAAGAACAGTTTGTGCTCTCATTGTTTGATCTTTTTTTTTCATGCCTGTATCTTGTAATCTGAGCATCTACTTTGAAAATAACAATACACAGTATATTAACCATTGTAAATCTCCTTTTTGGGGGAAATTCTGTATTATTGTCTTTATTCTTTTTTCATTAAAAAAAAAAAAAAAAAAGAGGGCTGGCCGGTACTGGCAGGTGCTCCTGGCAGGTCAAAGAAGATGAAGTCTGAAAGGTGTCTGGTGGATTCAGTGGCAAAGAGGTCGTTCGTGACTTTGACGGGAGCAGCTCTGTGCAGCGGGGAGGGCAGGCGTGAGACCCGGTGGGAGGGGGACCCGCCCTGTGGGAGCCACAGTCTCACCGTGGAGCCCGTGCACTCAGTGCTGTGGGCTGGGGGAATGTGCTGCAGGAACCGAGAGAACTCCTCATCGGGACCTGGACGCCATGCAGCGGGAGCCTGCTTGGAACCTTCGGGGACGGTTTAGGCAGGAAAGGAATAGGGGCAAATTCTAAGCTTAGAACTGTTTGCAACAGGTGGGGTGAATTGAAGAAAGAGCGACAAGAAGCAGGAAGACCAGTTCTGCGGCAGGCAGCTAAGGGAGAGGCTGACCGAGCCGTACCCTTGGGGATGCGGTAAAGGAGCTGGATTTCCCAGAGATACCAGTGGAGAACTTGACCAGCCTGCCACAGAAAACGAGAGAGCTCAGGGGAGTCGAGGATGTGCCCAGCATGTATGGCATCAGAACACTGGCAACAGTGGACCATAAAAGGGTTGGGTGTAAGGAACTGGGGTTCTCCTCGGCTCTGGGGGTGCAGAGTGTCAAGAGCAGAGCAGCTGGAGTCTCACACCGGTTGCCTCTACAGTCCTCGCTGCTTTCTCTGGGCTAAGCCATGGAAATGACTGGGAAGGGGTGGTTAAGGTAAGAAACGAGAGGGAAGCAGCAGATTTTCAAAGGGCCTTGGAGTGGAAGTATGTGGTGAGAGATGGACATATCTCTGGAGTCCAGGAGAGTGATCTCAGCTGGACACGAGGGCGGGGAGTGACCTGGTGCCCATGGTGACCTCCTGGGGGGAAGGAAGGTTTCACTGCGTGGCCTCTCAGGCCCATGGTGACCTCCTGGAGGGAAGGAAGGTTTCACTGCTTGGCCTCTCAGGCCTTTTGGATTTGGTTCTGTGTGCATGATTTACATATCCCAAAGTAAAATGGTTGGGGGTATACCTGTGTGGGTGTTAATGTTTAGCCACTGCTGGAGAGAGCAAGGAGAAGAAGGGAATGAGAAACATCCTCAAGCCAGCCCCCAAACCTGAGCTCCAGGGCCCAGGATGCGCTCCAGACTAGAAGCTCCTCTGCAGAGGCACCTAGGCGTGTGGGATGGAGGGGGCCAAATGATGCAGAAGACCAGATCCGGAGCATCCGAGTCCAGGGGAAGCCTGTGGTTTAAAGGATGGAGGTGAGGGTTTGAAATAACTGCTATGGAGAAGGGAGAGAATGACGCGGAAAAAGCATAGAATTGTTTTTCAGAGATGAGCGCTCAGAGGCAGTCACACTGTGAACCCGTCGACACTCAGCCTCGAGGATACAGGAGTGGGAAGCGACATGCCTGATTTGCGGGGAGCTCCCCAGTGTAGAGGACACCACCACTCACGCGATGAGAATAAATTCAATTAAAAGAAGAGTAACACTGCGCTCCATTCCAGCAAAAGGCTGACTTTATTTGGAATATCAAATTGCTTCCAAAAATACATATTTTTCTCATATTTGTGTTCTTCCTTTGCTGGTGCCTTAAATAGATGTCGGGATGAGTTTGGTCATCAGTCCCAGATATGGGAATGGAAAATGAGTCCTGCTTTGTTATTTTACTTAGTATTTGGGGAGGAAGAAACAGAAGCAAAGGAGTTGAGGGTAGTACAAGAAGCAGATCACGCGATGAACTTCTAGAGTGTATATTACATAAAGAGAGAAAAATGTGGAGAAATAAAAAAACCCAGTCAGCACTGATACAGAAAGTATCTAACAACCAGAATGGTGCAGATTCCAGCCAACAGAAATAGTTGCCGTCTTCTGCAGCCGACTGGTGAAAAGGACCCGGCAGAAGACCATGAAGAGACACAGGTGTGGACCAAAGGGGATTCAGTGAGACCAAACACAGGCAGAAGGAGGAGGGGCGAAGAGACCTTGAGATAAAGCGGCTGTGAGCCGAGAGTGGGCTCTGGGGATGCAGGGCTATCCGGGCGGATGGTCAGGTCACCAGGAGTGGGCCAAACGAAACAAAGCCCAGGGTTAGGAAGAAGGTAGAGGTCCACGCCGAAACCCTCTTGGAAGGTCTCAATCTTCCACCTGGCAATACGACACATGGATGAAAAAGAAAGACAAAAAATATTCTGCAGTCTTGGTGGAACAAAAGGCCACAGGTCCAAGAGCTCATGGCTTTTATTGGTATCAGTCAGGGAAGTGGGTGGGATCACAGCACTGTGCTAGGGAAGAGAAACTGTGCAGGCACAGCTCCTAGGAGATACAGAGCACTCTTGCACCAGGCACAGAGGCCTCCAGTTAGTGACCTAATGGATAGTTCATTGCATGCAAGGCTGGCGCCCTTACTGCCAGGAAGGTGCAATTCTTTCTGAGTCTCATAGCCTCAGCTGAAATGTTCTCTCATGTCTTGGCCCAGGAATCTCACAGCATCTTGCTTGAGCCCCCATTCCAGCCATCAGCGGGGGAGCACAACTTGTGCCCTCATGCTGTGATGAGACACGGTGCTTCCACCAGACTTAATCACATTCTTTGGGCCAGTTAAGGGAACCTCTGCTTCTATATGGCCAGCTCTGCATAGCTCAGTGAATAGGGTTAAAGTAAAGGTCAGGGAAAGATCGAGGCAAGGGGCTTTGCTTCTCAGGAGAGCGCAGCTTGGTGGTCTCCCACAGGTGCAGGCAGAGAAGGCTATGTAGGGGGCCAATGGGAAGTTGCTTTTAACTTGAACTCTTGTTCTCATAATTTAGAGGCCTTCTGGTAGCTTTCTGCATTTGATAGGCTGGAGCTACAGTGCCTTTCGTCATGAGTTACAAAACTGTCACCCTAAATTTGACTCCATTGAGTGGTAGGTAGCCCTGAGTTTTCTATCCACATCTACGTTATAGAGATTTGTGTACTAAATTGACCTGACCTATACCCTATGTTCTAGTTAACAAAGGTCACCATATATATTATTGAACTTGATTCTTACTTTTTTTTTTGTACCAGAAATCGAACTCGGGACCTAGCAGTTGCCAAGAAGGTGCTTATGCCGCTGAGCTATACCCCTGGCCCAACTCTGCTACTTTTAGATTCTCTCCTCGCCCCCCACCCCACCCCGAAAAAAAGACCCTGTGCTAGGGATTCCAAACTCAGAGCACTGAAAATAATCAGAGCTTTGCACTTTGGAGATCTTTGCTTGATAACTTGTCAATGAGATGATTCATGTATGAGGGTTGCTTAATCCCTTCAATTAATTTAATGCATAATTTCCTGGCTTTTAGAAACTGAAGCACCCAAAAGAGATGAAAAAATTTTATCCATCCCTGAAGACCATCAGGGAGAGCGCAAGCTTTCAAATGGTAGGTACCCTAAAAAAAAATGCCTTTTTAATCAGATTAACATTATGTTTTGAAGTAAGGAGTTTGATCATTCCCTAACCATGAATGTGAAATCTACTTTCTTACATTTTTAAAGAGAGAATGTTGTCAACATCATTGTCATTGTCACCCTTATCTTGTACTCAAAGACATTATATTTATAATATCTTTAAATCTTTGAAGGAAGTGAGAGATACTTGTTGAGTATCTTCTGTGTCCTGGTTTCTGTGAGGGATCTTGTGGGGCAGGATTGGGGGTAATGGCCACACAAGCTTTCTATGAGAAAACAACCAAGAGACTAGGGAATCCCAAAAAGCGCAATGAATTAAAAAGCATAATAAAGTAGGACAAAGTATGTCAAAAGGCCAAAAGTGCACAGTAAGCAATCTGAAAGCTCACTAGACGAGGAAAGATCCTTCAGTGTGGGAATGAGAAAACAATCATTCCTTCAGATCTGCCTGGAACTTAAAATGGCAAAAGATAAATAAATGGACATTTATTCAGAAACGGTGCTCATTCAGTTAGGCAAGAAGAAAAAGTTCTAGAGATCTGTACAGCAATGTGTACATAATTGGCAACATTCTCTCCTTAAAAATGTGAGAAGGTAGATTTTGTGTTACAGATATCTTACTATCAAAACCCTGCAAGATGCTAGCAGCATAAAAATATATCAAGATGGCTTCTGCCCTCAAAAATACCATTTAGCATGGGAAATAACGAAGCAAAGATAGAATTGCTCTATTAAGAGCTCTCTTAGTTTGTTCAGGCTGCTATAACAAAATACCATAAACTAGGTGGCTTATAAATTACAGAGATTTATTTCTTACATTTGTAGAGCTAGGAAGTCCAAGATCAAGGCACTGGTAGAATCAGTGTAGTCAAGACCTGTTTCCGGGTTCGTAGTTGTCCACATGGTAAGCAAGAACAAATGAGCCCCTTGGCATGTTTTATAAGGGCGTAATCCCGCTCCTAAGAGCAGCGCCTTCATGGTCTAACCACGCCCACAGCCTGTGCTGTTAGTGTAGTTACGCTGGGGTGTGGGCATCAGCGTAGGAGGGGTGACACAAACACCTGGATGCTAGCAAGAGGCAGGTGCAGTCACAGAGGTCCAGGCTACGATGGGGGCACCGAGGGGCCTCCGGACAGAGGCTTCCAGAAGAGAGAGGCGGAAGATAGGTCTGGAAGGCTGATGGGTGACTCATAATTTAGAGAAAAGAAAGTATGTAAATGGAGGGGCAGGCAGGCAGGAGATTGCACAATGTAACCTCTCATAGGGAAGAGAACATGGCAGAGGAAATCAAGGCACGTGCAGATGTGCAAATCTGGGGTAGTAAGAAAACTGTTTTCAGAAGACGGTGAGTAGTGGAGCCAGGACACCAAAGGAGTAGAACTGGGGAGGGAGGACGGGGCTGCGTGCTGTCTGGTCCTGTGGTTATCAGCGTGGCGGGAGCTGAAATAGACGGGCTCAGTGTTTCAGAGCTGAGGGGGCTGGACCGTTAGCCCCACAGAGGTCTGTCGCACACCCCGGGGCAGTGCTTGGCTGGATGGATGAAGAAAAGCCAAGTCGCAGAGCAGATATTCCCTAGAATAGTTAAAATTTAAATCATTCCTTAAAATTACAAATACTTAAACTTCCTAAGTCACATGCTTGTGCAGACTAATAGGTTTAAATCATGAGAAGGTAGACAGATGGCATTGATTTCAGCCCGTAATGCAGACCATTTGTTGAATGAGTATTGCAATCAAATATAATTTATTACAGTGCTTGCCATATTGTGAAAAAAAAAGTCCATAACCTTACATGCACTGTAAAAACATCAGTGATTAATGAAATTGATTCAGTCACTAGCAGTTTGCTCACTGAAATATTATTAAATTGGTACGGAAAGAGTAAGATGAGATCCCATTTGTTGATTCTTTGTATTATTTCCTATGAGATCAGGGTTTTTTTCATAAAGTCTTTGCCTACACCTATATCTTCAAGCATACTACTTAATCTATCTTCCAGTAGATTTAGGGTTTCTGTTTTAACATTGAAGGCTTTGATTCATTTTAATTTTAATTTTAATTTAGTGCATAGTAAGAGACAGGGGTCTAGGTTTCATCTTTGGCGGGTGGAAAGCTAGTTTTTCCAGCACCATCTATTAAAGAAGTTATCTTTCTTCCAGTGAAGGTGTTTGGCCCCTTTGTCAAAGATAAGATGGCAAAGTGTGTTTGGAATTGTTTCTGCATCTTCTAATCTGTTCCGTTGATCTTTAGGTCTGTTTTTGTTTGTTTGTTTGTTTGTTTATTGCTGGTAAAATGCTATTTTTATCATGGTAGCTTTGTAGTATAATTTCAAGTCAGGAATTATTGTAGTCAGGGGAATAGATTTAATACAGGCCACACAATTTATAGGATTATTTAATAATATTTGCCCAAAGAATCAAATGCAGAAGTACGCACTAGAGATCCAAAGAATCCAGCTGAGGGCCTGGATCGCATGGCAATGTCTTGCACAAGTCCACTGGAGGCCTAGAGCCCACGACAGTGTCTCATGCAAGTCTGTGTCAAGGATTCACACTGGGCAAGCCCAAAAACCAGTGGTGGAAGCTAGAAAGTCTGCACCAGCAAGGTGAAGGATCTGTGCCCGTAGGCTGAAGGATCTGCCAGGATGCGACATTCAAGATAAGGACAAGGACTTCCCCAAAGGGAACCACAGCCATCCTTAGCAACAGTGAGGACCTGAGCTCCTCCAATAATGAGAGCAGCCGAGTTCCTGTTAGGAAAGCCAGCATGACAAGCTTCTCCAGGAGAATCAGCAGCACCCTCTTCCCCTCCAGTTCTCCGTTTGTGTTGCTAGTAACAATCTTTCGGTGGTCACTCCACACCCAGCACCACGATGACTCTGTTCAGCAGGGGATTACAAATTGACCATTAGTTTATTCACCACAGGGATTGTGATGCCTCCTGCCTTGCCTTTGTTGCCCAGGATTGTTTGTGCTAATTGTAGGTCTCTTCTGTTTCCAAATGAATTTTAGGCATGTTTTCTCTAGCTCTGTGAGGTATGCTGATGGTATTTTGATCAGGATTGCATTAAATCTGTGTAACAGTTTTGGGAGTGTGGCTATTTTCGCAGTGTTCTTCCTACCCATGAGCAAAAGATATCTTTTCATTTTCTGATATCCTATTCAGTCTCTTTTTTCAGAATACTGTCGTTTTCAATGTACAGATCTTTTACTTCCTTTGTTAGATTGATTCCTAAGTATTCCATTTTTTTGAATGCTATTCTGAAGGGTGTGGTTTCCCTGATTTCTCTCTCAGTGAGTTTGTTGATTGTGTACAGGAATACTATTGATTTTGAGTGTTGACTTTGTATCCAGCTATGCTACTGGATTTGATTATTCTAGAAGTCATTTGGTGGAGTTTTTGGGGTCTTCTATGTACAGTATCATGTCATCTGCGAATAGTGACAGTTTAACTTCTTCCTTTCCTTTCATTATACCTTTTGTTTCTTTCTCTTATCTAATTTCTCTGGCTAATGTTTCCAGAACTGTATTGAATAGGAGTGGTGATAGTGGACATCCTTGTCTTGTTTCTGATTTTAGAGTCAAAGTTTTCAGTTTTTGTCCATTTAGTATAATGTTGGCTGTTGTTTTGTCATAGATGGGTTTTATCAGATTGAGACAGAGACCATCTGTTCCAGTTCCCTGTTGGATTTTCATCATGAATGAGTGTTGGACTTTCTCTGTGTCTATTGAGATGATCATGTGGTTTTTGTCCTTGGTTCTGTTGACATGGTATATTGCATTTATTGATTATTTGATTGTGTATGTTGAACCATCCCTACATCCCAGGAATGAATCCCACTTGGTCTGGTGTATAATCTCCTTGATGATTTCCTGCATTCTGTTTGTCAGTATCTTACTTGAGGATTTTTGCATCTATGTTCAATGGGGAAATTGGCCTGTTGTTCTCTTTTTTGGCTGAGTCCTTCTCTGGTTTCGGTATCACTTGCTTGCAGGAATGCATTTGGAAATATTGCTCCCCTTCCTGTTTTATTAAAGAGTATGAGGAGTATTGGCATTAGATCTCTAAATCCCTTGTAGAATTCAGCAGTGAATCCATGAGGACCTGGGCTTTTCTTCGTTGGTAAGTTTTTAATTACATCTTCCATTTCATTGACAGATACTGAGTTATATAGAACATTTATACTTTCTCGATTCAGTTTTGATGATTCATATGTCTAGGAACCTGTCTGTTTCTTCTCTGTTTTCTATCTTATGTGAATATAGGTTCTCCAAGTAGGTCTTAATGATCTTCTGGATTTCTGCAAGATCTATTGTGATTTTGCCCTTTTCACTCATAACTGCTTGGATTTGAGTCTTTTCCTTTCTTTTTTTTGATAAAGTTGGCTAAGGGCTTGTCAATTTTATTTGACCTTTCAAAGAATCAACTGTTCGACTCATTGATTCTTCGTGTTGTTTTCTTAATGTCGATTGCATTAATTTCTGTCCTGAGCTTTTGCACAGCAAAAGAAATCACCAACAGAGTGAAGAAACAACCCACAGAGTAGGAAAAAAATTTTTGCCACCTGTTCCTTGGACACAGTGATAACATCTAGAACATACAGAGAACTCAAAAAAAAAAATCAAACTCCTCAAATTTGAAGACCCAATCCAAAATTGGGGGAATCTGAAATGCATCAACAGTTCTCAGATGAAGTACAAATAACAAATAAATATACCAAAAAAATGTTTAACATCACAAATCCTCTAAGAGATACAAATTAAAATAACACTGAGATTTTATCTCACTCCCAAAAGAATTGCTATTATCAAAAAATCAACCTGAAAGAAATGTTAGAGGGGTTAGAGAGGGGAAGGAACCCTTCTCCACTGTTGGTGGGAGTGTAGACTGGTGCAACAGCTGTGGAAATCAGCGTGGAGATTCCTCAAAAAACTAGGACTAGAGGTTTCATTTGACCCAGCTATTCCCCTTCTTGATAGCTTCCTAAAAGAATTAAAAACATCACACCACACAATATGTGCACACCCATGTTTATAGCAGAACAATTTGTAATAGCTAAATCTTGGAAACAGCCCAAAAGCACATCAGCCAATGAATGGATAAAGAAGATGTGATGTTTTTATACAATGGAATACTACTCTGTTATAAACAAGGATAAACTTGAGGCATTTATAGGTAAATGGATGCCCCTTGCGGCCATACTGTTAAGTGAAATAAATTGGACACACTTATCTAAATATCACCTTGTTGCTCTGTTGTTTGAAGCCAAAAATGTAAGCAAGGACTAAATGTATAATAGATTGATAAATGGGAAGAAAATGTTCAGATGGGAAGGGGAAAAATGGAAGGGAAGTGGAGAAAGAAGGAAGAGGAAAGAAAAAAGAATAGAAGGAAAAAATGGAAACAAAGCTTTAGTAAATAAGGAGGCTAAGAGGGGTTCAAGGGAGGGAAGGGGAATGGGTCAAACAGAAAGGAAAATCAAGGTATCATATATAGGTACAAATGTGTAATGATGAACATTATCATTAGGTATACCTGAAATGTACCAATACAACGAATTTTTAAAAATAAAATGCATATATGCCCCCCTGGTATATATACATTGCCAAAATGAAGAAATGAGAATTAAATGATCACAGCAGTCTGCAAATGAGGAAAGATGAATGAAAAGCCAACACCCCAGCTTCTTCAGACAAACGACATACTCACCCGGGTCGTAAAGGAAACCTGAATTCTGAAGATAAGCGTACTGCTGGGCACAGGGGCTGAAAGGACATGTGACTCAGTCCACCAGCCGGCCCCTGGTGAGGAGGCGGGGACCGCCAGGACTTCAGGCTGGGGGCTCCCGTGCCTGCAGCTCCCCCGTCGCTGGCTGACACTCTCCCTCTTTCGTCTCCTTAGTATTCCTAAAAGGAAAGTGTTAGCCGGAGTCACGTGAGTCTCCTGTGATTTGTTTGGCTTGAAGGAGAGCCGAAAAGCCCGCGTCCGGGTGTCTGGGGGAGACGGGGGAGTGCTGCCGGAGGGGCGCGTCCAGCCTCTGGTTCCTTCTCTGTTCTCTGCTTCTTGGTGCTCATAAAATACTCACACCTTTCTTCATTCCAGCCCGCCATGGTGCTTCTGCGTTGGAGCCTGTCAATCACAGACAGATCACTGAAACAATGAGGCAAAATAAACCTATTTATATATTTATTTATTTATTTTTGTCTTTTTGAGACAGTCTCACTGTGCAGTTCAGGCTGGCCTTGAATTCAGTTTGTAGTCCAGGCTGGTCTCAAACTCACAGTGATCCTCCTGCCTCAGCCTCCCACGTGCTGGGATTACAGGCATGTGCCACCATACCTGGCCACCTTTATTTCTTAAAAAAAAAAGAGGAAGAAAAGAAAAGAGTAAGAGTACCAGGGTCCCCCCACAATGAACTAGAATAAAATAGAAAAAAGGGATAAGTAATTAAAATTTTTCAAGAAAGCAAAAACAAAAATAGATTAGAAAGAGTGTGTTATTTCATGTACTTTTCATTTCATTTGTATGTACACAAGTGTACATACTGGCTATAACATAAAATGCATTTTTTATTGTAGATACTGGTCCACAGTGTTTGAAGAACACTGTTGTAGAGTGTCTCTCAGGCTGTTGGTTATATTCTAAACTCAGCATGTTTTGTTTAATTTTGGTTTCAGAACATAAAGACAGCGTATCTCCCAGTGTCACCTCCGATGAAGTCAATCCTGCAGGGTGAGTCAGGGGGCTCCCGGGGGGCTTCAGAGAGCTCATACTTGTTGTTCCTGTTGTCTGCTTGTAGCGATTATGTGGTCAGGAGAAATGGCCAGAAATGGAAATGAGTTTTCAATAACTCTGATCTTTTCTTTTCCTCCCTCCCTGCATTCTTTCCTTTCTTTGCAGTGCTCTGAACCCAAGGCCTTCATACTGAGCTACATCCCCAGCCTTTGCCTGATTTTTTATTTGCAGCAGTGTCCTGCTAAGTGGCTGCATTGCCAGGATGGGGCTCAGACATTTGATTCTCCTGCCTCAGCCTCTCTCAGAGTGCTGAAATTACAAGAATAAGTCACCAAGCCTGACTGATTCCTTTCTTACACTTCATAAACGCTTTGTTTTTTGTTTGTTTTAATTTTATTTTAAAGAAAATAAAACAGAACAGAAGAAAGCAGATCAGGACAAAATAATGCAAGCAACACAGGATTTCAAAACAAGAGAACAGGAAATCAATAATGGCTACCATAACATCGCTTGTTTTCTTTGAAATAGTTGTCCATACTTCACACACAATGAATTCAAACATAATACAATAGTATAAATCCAATAAAAACAAAAGAATGAAGTGTTACAGGCCTTCAAAACCCGACAATAGGAAAATCAACAATGGCTACCGTAATGTCTCTTGTTCTCTTCAAAATAGCTGTCCACACTTTCACACACATTGAAATCAAATAATACAGAACAGACTAAGAACAATCAAAACAAAGGATAAAAGTGTTACTGGGCTTCACAACAAAATGATAGGAAATCAACAATGGCTACCATAATGTCTCTTTTTTAAAGTAGCTGTTCATACCATCACTCATAATAAAGTCAATTCTTATAAACTCTTTAGGAGAAGTTCTAGGCTTGCATAAGCCTGTACGTGTACATCTATCTTTCTGTATTAGAAAGACAAAGCAAAACGTAACAGATTACAAGAAAAACAAGAAACAAAAGAGACTAATAAATAACAATAACAAAGAGCCCAAAACAATGACAGTACAAGCTTGCAAAACAAGGTGGTAGGAACATAACCAAATTTGTTATTTTGCATAGTTATCTTCAAAAGAGTTACTCAGATTACCAGATATAAACTTGCAAAGTTCATCTAATCCCATGAATGTTAACTGTTCCAAGAACTAATAGAATTAGTAACACATTGCTCTTAGCTATCTTAAGTGTATATATACAAATTTATATCTTTTCTCTTTTCCTTCTTTTCTCCTTTTCCCTCTCTGATTTACTTTTTCTGCTTTGGGCAGTTTGTTACCCTTCAACAATATTTACTGAAGATTTGGTATCTTATTTACTCTTTCAGTTGTTTACACTAGGGAGACAATACAGTATTTACACACGTGAGTTGGACTTATTTCACTTATGAGTATGGTCTCAAGTCGCATTCATTTACCTATAGAAGTCTCAACGTTATCCTTTATAACTGAGTAGTACTCCATTGTATAAAACTACCATATCCTTTTTATCCATTCCTCGGTTGATGGGCATTCAGATTGTTTCCAAGATTTGGCTATTACAAATTGTGCTGCTATAAACATGGGTGCACATATATCTCTGTGGTATGATGTTTTCAGTTCTTCTGGGAATATGCCCAGAAGTGGAATAGCTGGGTCAAATGGGACTTGTAATCCCAACTTTTTGAGGAACCTCCAGACTGATTTCCACAGTGGTTGCACCAGTCTACACTCCCACCAACAGTGCAGGAGAGTTCCTTTTTTCCCACAGCCTCTCCAGCATTTGTTATTGTTGTTTTCCTTGATCCTGGCCATTCTTTCTGGAGTGAGATGGAATCTCAGTGTTGTTTTAATTTGCATTTCTCTAATGACCAATGATGCTGAACATTTTTTCATGTATTTGCCATTTGTATTTCTTCCTCTGAGAAGTGTGTATTCATCTCAGATGCCCATTTTTGGATTGGGTCTTTGAATTCGGGGGTCTGATTTTCTTTAATTCTTTATATGTTCTAGATAGAAGTCCTTTGTCTGATGGACAATTGGCTAAGATTTTTTCCCAATCCGTGGGTTTTCTTTTCACTCTGTTGGAGATTTCCTTTGACATGCAAAAACTTTTTAGTAAGATGAGATCCCAGTTGTTGATTCTGGGAAGTGTTTCCCGTGCAATTTGATTTTTGTTCATGAATTCTCTGTCTACCCCTATATCTTCAAGATTTCTACCTACTTTGTCTTCCAGCAGACTTAGTGTTTCTGTTTTAATGTTTAGATCTTTGATCCATTTTGACTTTAGTTTAGTGCATGGTAATAGGCATGGATCTAGTTTTAGTTTTCAGTATATGAAAAGCCAGTTTTTCCAGGCCACTTATTAAAGAGGCTATCTTTCTTCCAGTGAATATCTTTGGCCCCTTTGTCAAAGATAAGGTGGCTAAGTGTGTTTGTAGTTGTGGCTGTATCTTCTAATCTATTCCATTGATCTTCAGGTCTGTTTTTATTCCAGTACCATGCTGATTTTATCATAGTAGCTTAATAATACAACTTTAAGTCAGGGATTGTGATGCCTCCTACCTTGTCTTTTTTGCCCAGAATTGCCTTTGCTATTCTAGGTCTCTTCTGGTTCCAGATGAATTTTAGGAGTGGTTTCTCTAGATCTGTGAGGTGTGCTAATGGTATTTTGATTGAAATTAATACTTTAAATCTGTATAACAATTTGAGGAGAATGGCCATTTTCACAATGTTTGTTCTTCCTATCCATGAACAAGGAATGTCTTTCCATTTTCTGAGATTCTCTTTGATTTCTTTTTTCAGAGTATTGAAGTTCTCACTGAATAGATCTTTACCTTCCTTTTTTAGATTGATTCCTAAGTATTTCATTTTTTTGAATGCTATTGTGAAGGATGTGGCTTATCTTATTTCTCTCTCCGTGAGTTTGTTGTTTGTGTATAGGAATGCTATTGATTTTTGAGTGTTGACTTTGTATCCAGCTACATTACTGCATTTGGTTTTTACATCTAGAAGTCTCTCAGTGGATTTTGGGGGGACTTCTATGTAGAGTATCATGTCATCTGCAAATAATTATAATTTAACTTCTTCTTTTCCTATCCTTGTTCGTTTTATTTCTCTGTCTTGTCTAATTGCTCTGGCTAATATTTCCAGCACTATATTGAATAGGAGTGGTGATAATGGACATCCTTGTCTTGTTCCCGATTTTAGAGTAAAAGCTTTCAGTTTTTGACCACTTAATATGATGCTGGCTGTTGGTTTGTCATAGATGGCTTTTATCAGATTGAGGTAAAGATCATGTATTCCAATTTTCCATAGGGTTTTTATCATGAATGAGTGTTGGACTTTTATCAAAAGCTTTTTCTGCATTTATTGAAATGATCATGTGATTCCTATCTTTGGCTCAATTGATATGGTATATTACATTTATTGATTTGCATATTTTGAACCATCAATGTATTCCTGTGGTGAATCCCACTTGGTCGTGGTGTGTAATCTTCTTGATGACTTGCTGCATTCTGTTTGTCAGTATTTTATTGAGGATTTCTGCATCTATGTTCATTAGGGAGACTGGCCTGTAGTTCTCTTTTTTGGTTGGGTCTTTCTCTGGTTTTGGTATGAGAGTAATACTTGCTTCCAGGAATGAGTTAAAAAGAATTGCTTCCCTTTCAATTTCATTAAAGAGTTTGAGGAGTGTTGGCATTACATCTTCCTTGAATTTCTTTTAGAATTCATCTGTGAATCCATCAGGAGCTGGACTTTTCTTTTTTGGTAAGGTTTTAATTACATTTTCAATTTCATTAATTGGGATTGGGTTATTCAGTAATTTTACATCTTCTTGATCCAGCTTTGGTAATTCATATATTTCTAGGAATCTGTCCATTTCTTCTGTGTTATCAAACCTATGAGAGTAAAGGTTTTCGAAGTAGATATTGATGATCTTCTGTATTTCCTCAGGGTCTGTAGTGATTTTGCCCTTTTCATTCCTTATTGCATGAATTTGAGTTTTTTATTTCCTTTTTTAAATTAGGTTGGCTAGGAGATTATCAATTTTATTTATTCTTTGAAAGAACCTACTCTTTGTTTCATTAATTTTTTGCATTGTTTTCTTAGTCTCCATTGCTTTAATTTCTGCTCTGATCTTTATAATTCGCTCCCTTCTTTTGGCTTTTGGCTTGACTTGCTCTTCTTTTTCTAGATGTTTGAGGTGTAGCATCAGGTTGTTTATTTGTGTTTGTTCTGGTCTCTTGATGTGGGAATTCACTGCAATAAATTTCCCTCTGAGAACTGCTTTCATGGCATTCCACAGGTTCCAATAAGTTGTATTTGTGTTTTCATTTGCTTGTACATATTATTTAATTTCTTCTTTAATTTCCTCTGTGACCCATTGGTTGCTCAGGAGTGTATTATTTAATTTCCATGTGTTTATGGAGTTCTTACAGTTTTGTTTGTCATTAATTTCTAGTTTCATGGCACTATGATCAGATAATATGCATGGAATAATTTCAATTCTTTTGCATTTATTTAAGCATATTCTATGGGCTAGTATATGGTCTATTTTAGAGAATGTCCCATGTGAAGCTGAGAAGAATGTATATTCTGATGTTGTTGGTTGGAACACTCTGTACACATCTGCTAAGTCCATTTTTTCACAAGTTTGATTCAGTTCTGCTATTTCTTTGCCGATTTTCTGTCCAGTTGATCTGTCTCTTTGTGTTAAGGTCTCCCATTATAATTGTGTTATTGCTTATTGATTTTTTCCTTTCTGTTAGTATTTGTTTTATGTAACTGGGTGCTCCCATATTTGGTGCATATATATTTAAGATTGTTATCTCTTTCTTATGAAGTTTTCCCCTAACTAGTATGTAGTGACCTTCTTTATCTCTTTTGATCATTCTTGATTTGAAGTTCACGTTGTCTGCAAACAGAATAGCTACCCCTGCTTTTTTGGGAATTCCTGTTGCATGGTGTATTGTTTTCCATCCTTTGACTTTCAGTCTATGAATTTCCTTTTGGGTTAGGTGGGTTTCTTGTATACAGCATATGGTTGGATGCTGTTTCTTAATCCATTCTGCCAGTCTGTTTCTTTTAATTGGTGTAGTGAGGCTATTTACGTTAGTTATAACTGATATGTATTGGCTTATTTTTGTCATGTTATCTTTCTGCTGTTGCTTCTTTACCTTTCCCTTCTGTTTAATTGTTTGCTTTGCCTAATGGTTTTTTCTGTTGGTGTTCCTGAAGTTGTAGTTATTTTTATGCCTGTCTAGAATATCTTTCAGTTTTCTTTGCAGGGTTGGTTTGTGTGGTCATGAAGTTCTTCAACTGTTCTTTGTCATGGAAGTATGTTATTTCTCCATCAATTTTGAAAGACAGTTTTGCAGGGTACATCAGTCTGGGTTGGAAGTTATTTTCCTTTAGGATTTGAATCCCCTCACTCCATGCTCTTCTTGATTTCATTGTTTGTGTCGAGAAGTCTGCTGTGATTCTGATGGGCTTTCTCCTATAGGTGATCTGTCTCTTTTCTCTAACAACTTTTAATATCCTGTTCTTACGTTGAATTTGTGGGTTGTTGATTATTATATGTCTGGGTGTAGATTTATTCTGGTTATGGCTAATTGGAGTTCTATATGCTTCACTTATCTGTATGTCAGTTTCCTTTCCTATGTTTGGGAATTTTTTGGCTATTATTTCTGTAAATAGTCTTTTGATATTATTTATATTGTCACCTTCTTTTTTGTTTTCACCTGTCAATCTTATATTGTTTTTCCTTGCATCATCTTGCAACTGTTGAATTGTTATTTCCTGATTCCTTGTTATTTTTAAAAGATCTTTCCTTTCCTGCTCACTAGTTGCAATCTTGTCTTTGAGGTCTGAAAGTCTATTTTCACATTCATTGAGGCAGTTTTGCCAGCTTTCAATGGAGATTTTGATTTCCTGAATATCTCTTTGCATCTGTTTCATGCATTCTGCATCTTTCTTATATTGTTCATTCAAGGTTTCTATCTTCTTGCAGTGCTCTCAATTTTTTTAACTATGTCTTCTTTAGCTGTGTTCAGCATTTCTTTTATTATTTTTATCATTTCTTCTTTTACCTGGGAGATTATTTCTGGTCTGAGTTCCTTTACAACTTCATGAACTTGTTTCTTTACTTCAGTTGCTATCATTTCATAAGTTTCAGGTGTATGACTTACATTTCCTTCTATATCCATGTCTCCTTGACTTGTTTGGGGTGGGCTGGAGCTTTGAGATTGCATTTTGCTCTTGTGTTTTGTCATTTTCCTGTATTCCCCTGGAGAAGCTGAATGCAAGGTTTCAGTTGCTTCCTGGGTTGAGGATATCTGTCCCTACTGCAGGGAGTTTCCCCAGTTGAGTGGGGGGTTTTGGCCAGGCCTTACCTGATCACTAGTGGCACTCAAAGGCTCCTCAAATGTTGGGAGTATGCCGAGTGGGTCGTCAGCTCCCCAGCTATTTGAGGTTGCTGGGCAGGACTCCACCAGGTTCTGAGTGGCCTTCCAAGGCTGAACAGCTAGATGGAGTACACTCTGCAGGTCTTCGGCTCAGGCCACATGGCACACCAAAGCTCCCCAGCTGCTTGGGGTTGCTGGGTGTGGCCCTACCAGATTGTAAGTGAGGTGCTGAGCTTGCACGGCTGGATGGGGCTTGCTGTGCAGGCCTTCGCATCCCACCACTGAGCGCAGGTGGTTCCCTGGCCACTCGGAGTCACTGGACGAGGCCCAGTCAGGCCCCAAAGGACCTACCCGAAGGTCCCAGGCTGATTGGGCATGCTGGATGGGTCCCTACCAGGTTCCGGGAAGGGTGCCGAGCTTGCATGGCTGAATGGAGTTCGCTGTGCGGGGCTTTGGCTTGCAGCCTCATAAACCCTTTGAAAGAGGGATAAAAATGGTAATATAGTCATTACTTTTAATACTGAAACTGCTTCCACGGCTTACTTCAAACTCTTCCAAAATGCTTTAACCTTACTCTTAGCCCTTCTCCTTTCCTACTTAATTCTTCATTGAAAAACCCAAAATGGTCACTGTCACAACAGGAACCTTTTCAGAAGGTGCATAAGAGGAAAAGACAGAGAACTAAAGTGGAGTTCTCCTGAACAAGGAAATCTGGAGATTCTCTCTCTCTCTCTCTCTCTCTCTCTCTCTCTCTCTCTGTCTCTCTCTCTACCTATCTATCTCTATCTCTATCTCTATCTCTGTCTCTATCTCCCCCACCAGGTGTGTGATACCCACAGAATGAAAATATGCTTCATTTAGCAAGCTACCTGTTTTAATAACTATTTGAACTTGTGACCAAGGCACACTGTCAGACTTATGACCATCTTTTTTTCCCTTTAGCACAGTTCTGTGCATCTTGTTGATAAAACCTCGATGTCTTTTCTTGGTACAGTACACCTTGTTTATAGTGTACTGTAATTTTTGCTGATTGTACAGTACAGTATAATACAGCACCATCATTTCATGTTCTGTTGTACATTACAATAGTGCATGTTAGAGTTGTGCAAATAAAAGCAAAGTCATCAAGTTGGAGTTTCCTTTGACCATTTCTTTGTTCTGTGTACTGTAATGTACACACTGTATACCAGTGATGGGGAACCTTTTAGAGACTGAGTGCACAAACTGCAACCCAAAACCCACTTTTTTACTGCCAAGTGCAACACGGCAGTTAAGCCTGAATAGCAAGGTTTTAGTTTAGAAAAAAAAAATGACTCATATGTTAACATCTTTTATCTTAAAAGAAAAACACAATGACCAAACTTTCAATGATATAAACAGCTTTTTATTGAGAGGTAAAAGCTGCATTTAGCATGCTTTTGTGCAATTAATATGATCTTCGCTGTTGTATACAGGCTGATAATTTGTCAAACCTTGGCCAGGGCAGGGGCCTGTGTGCTGACAGTGAGGGCTCTGTGTTCCTGCTGCAGCACGCATGCCACAGGTTCACCACCACTGCCATATACAGTTCCTCATTCAGCGACCAGCTCATTTAACAACCTACTCACAGAATGGAACTCAGACATTAAACAAGGAATGACTGTACTTGTGAATATGCAGAGGCGTAGATTGAAACTCCATGAAAATGTGATTTAAAATCTTGCAACTTCTAAGAGAACAAGGCTTTTAGAGAAGCTTCAGAATGTAAGAAACCGTAGAGATATCTTGATCACTTTCCTTATTGTTTGGACAAAATACCTGACACACACCACCTAAAAAAGGAGAGGTTTATTTTGGCTCGTGGTTTTTCGAAGTCTCAGTCCTGCATGATTGGCTGGTTCCGAGGCAGAAAACAGCATAGCAAGCAAAAGGCATAGCAGGGGAAAGCTGCTCACGTCATGACAGCTGGGAAGCAGAGAGAGAAGGGAGGTGTCAGGCATCTGTCATGCCCCACTGATCACCTGTTCTGACCGGGCCCCGCCTCCTAACAGCAGGTCAGCTGTGTCACCCCCAGGATTCAGTCACCTTCCAAAAGCCCCACCCATGAATGTGTAAAGGGCTTTGGAGGAGCTTTTTAATCCAAGCCATAACATTTCACCTTCACCCTGACCCCCAAATACTTGTGTGCCCCTCTTTATTCAAAATGCATTTAGTCCATCTCTAAGACTCACCAGAGTCTCAACTGTGCCAGCACTGCAGAAGAGCCCAAGTCCAAAGTCTTACCTGAGACTCAAGGCAAACTCTTAGTTATGAACCACAGTTAAAATCAAAGAGAAAGTCAAACATTTCCAAAATACAGTGGCACAGGGTAAACATTTGCATTCCAAAAGGGAGAAAGAGGGGATAGAAAAGAATCAGACTAATGCAAGACTGAAACCCCGCAGGGCAAGCGTTAAGTCCTGTAGCTCCATGCCCAGCATTTGGGGCAAAAATGTGAGCTCCAAAGGACTAGGGAGGCCTTGCTTCACACACTGCTCTCTCAGAGCCACACACCTGGCCTCCCAAATCTTCTTTTAAAATCTGTGTGGAAGTCTTCTTGACCCCACATCTCTTGCACTCTGCCTGCTGGTAAAACCAGGGCCACGTGGATGACACCAAGGTCTGCTGCCAGTTTGAGCTCGGCACAGTGGCCACAGTGCTCCACTGTGAAACAAATCCTAGAAGACAAATCTATGAGCAGGTTTTCTGGGACCCTCTTCTCAAAGCTCAGTCTTTCGATTTGAATCCTCGGGCTTTCAAAGGTTTGGGCCTTGCTGATTTCCAGGATGTTGCCAAAGCATCCTACCAGTTGTCCTGATACAAGGTATTTGGCTTCTTTTTAATACTAATCTGTTTATCAAACAAGCTGTCCTTGGCCAAAAGTTCACAGGCCCCAAATTTATAGGCACTTCCTTTCTGCCTGAGCAATGCTCAAGAGAGTCAGTACATAAACAAATATGCTGCCCAAGTGATGCTCAGGGTAAACCGTTAAGAGGCTAATCTCAGTCTATAAGTCTCCAGGCAAGAATAAAATGTAGACAAATTTTCTGCCAAAGCATAATACACACAGGCTGGGGTCTGACTGCCAGTGGGGTCCCTGTTCCCCAGTGAAACCTTCTGGGCTTGGTCTTTATTCTCTGCTTTTCTATCAGTATTTTGGTCTTCTGAGCTCTGACCGGGGCCTCCAGTCAAGCTCAGCTTACAGCAGCATGCTAGGCCTTCTCTAGCCGGGATCTCCAAACTCCTCCCGCGAACCAGTTCCAAAGGCTTCCAAACCACATGGTCCAGTGTAGTCACAGTGATGATCCCGCTCCTGGTTGGCAGTTAGTCAATTTCCTCATCACCCGGACAAACTGTCCAACACCCACAGCTCAGAGGAGGAGAGGTTTATTTTGGCTCACATCTCAGAGGTCTGTCTTTGAATGGTCGTCTGGCTCCAAGGCAGAGATCAGCATGGCAGAGAGACGTAGCAGAGGGAAGGTGTTCACGCTGTGGTCAGAGAACAGAGAGAGAAGGAAGGGTCAGGAAGGGAGATGTCCAACACAGTGAACACAGTTCAGTGAACCTTTCATTCTGCAAGTGTGTACAGTGATGGACCTCGGACTGGGGCTCACCATGGAGGGTTAGAATTAGCGTCTTGAGGAACAACAGGACTCAGAGACAAAATAAAACTGAGAATATAGCTGCCTACGGAATTCAGAACAGTGTGCAGAGGAGCCAGCACGTGCACATGACCATGTCATGAAGTCAGGAGAGGCCAGGATTACACTTGCTGCATGAAAATATCTACTAATGGTCTCATGGTTTTATTTCCTCATAGAATCTTACATGTCCACTTCCTCAGCCATTGACTCAGAATGACTGCAGGAACCCAGCAAACAAAGGAAGAAGGGAATAAAAGAAAAACTAGTAAAAGCAAAAACTGCTAATGTGTACCACATGTTAATGGTTACATCTCTTCGTTTTTGTTCCTTTTACAGACTTTGATGACAAAGCTGCAAGACACTAACAGATGCAGTCAGACCAAATCTAAAGTTATTTGGCACTGTAATAAATACAGAAAGATCTACACATGGTTGCATTTTAAGGAAGAATCACTTTGAAGATTTACTACAGCCTCAGATAATATTATGCTGAGCAATTAAATATTTTTGGGACAGCACAAAAAGTCAGAGTCCAACCATTTTGTGTCAATTATGTTCACGCCTGTGTTTCTTACTGTATTTTCTCAGAAATAGTTTGGTGTCGATTGCTATTTTAAAAATTACTTTAAAAAAGAGTTGCCAGTCTTTGCATCTTTCTGTGAGAGAGCTGTCTCCTTTCCCCAGTCATTCTGCACATCTGCCCACACGTCCTAGCCACCTTGGCCTCAAGCGATGGGGCTACAGTGAAGGAGAAGCAATCATTATGGCCTCTCTCTCCTCTCTTCTCTCTCTCCTTTCTCTCTCTTCTCTCTCCTCTCTTTCTTCTGTCTGTCTTGTCGCTCCTCTCTCTTCTCTCTCCTTCTTCTCTTCCCTCTCTTCTCTTTATCTTCCCTCTCTCTTTTCTCTCTCCCCTTTTTCTCTTCTTTTTCTTTTCTCTCTTCTCTCTCCTCTTTCTCTCCTTTTTCTTCTCTCTCCTCTTTCTCTTCTCTCTCCTCTTTCCTGACTCCTCTCTTTCTCTTCTCTCTCCTCTCTTTCTTCTGTCTCTCTTTTCTCTTCTCTCTCCTTTCTCTTCCCTCTCTCTTCTCTATCCTCTTTCTCTTCCCTCTCTCTACTTTCTCCTTTCTTTTCTCTTTTTTTTCCTTTTCTCTCTCTCTTCTCTTTTTCTTCTCTCTTCTCTCTCCTGCCTCCTCTTTCTCTTCTCTCTCCTCTCTCTCCTCTCTCTGTCTCTGTCTCTGTCTCTGTCTCTGTCTCTCTCTCTCTCTCTCTCTCTCTCACACACACACACACACACACACACACACACACACACACACCAGAACATAAATGGTAGAGCAGGTTGGTGTTTGAGTGAAGTTAATGGTAATGAACTAGAGAAGATCACAGGTTTCCACTGTGAGATCTCCAGGGCTGGTCAGGTTCCCCATCTTCAGAAGAACTGGCTGTGTGCTGCATTTCATATAAGCATTTTTGCAGCAAATTGAACCTTTTCATTAACTTTGATTGAATAGATTTCTATATCTTGGTACCAGAGATAGCCTGAGTAAGCTTAAAGAAAAGCACAATATCTTTATCATTAAGTTACATTCCTTAACTGAGAATTGGTCTTTTATTAAAGCAGTACTAGTCAAACCAATGTACTCGTACATTTTCAGGTTTAATAGGACCCTACAAAAGTGCCAGTTAGGAACTTTTAAGAACTCCAGAGTCTCATTAAAAATCGCAGCTCTCTGTGCTTTCTCTGTATTTTTAAATAACTCTCAAGGTACAAATTACCTTCTGGAAGTTCGGAAGAGTCTGAAGTGCTTGTTTGTTGCTTCTATATTTTTATAATAAAATGGATAATTTCAAACCCTGCCTGGTATCTTAGCTGCCTTCTTGTCCCTGAGACACAGCGCCCAACACCTGCACCTCAGAGGAGGAGAGCTTCATTGCGGCTCACAGTTTGTAGAGGTTTCAGCCCACAGTGGGCTGGTTCCAAGGCACAATAGCGTGGGACAGGGACAGGGACAGGGCAGAGGCCGGCTGCCCATGGCGTGGCATCCAAGAAGGAAAGAGAAGATCAAGGAGGCAATAAACCCCCTTGAGGCCTTGCTCAGACCGACCCCCTCTTCTGATCAGAACCCACTTCCCAACAGCAAGTCAGCTGTGAACCCCATCATCCAGTCTTCTCCCAAAAGCCCCACCTAGGAGCGCTTGTGGCTCTTGGGAGACATCAAGGTAGCAACCATGACAATAGGCTTTCGCTGGTTTCCACAGTCAGGACTCGATCTGATGTTCGCGTGAAGAAAGCATGGTGTCTGGGTTAGGGACCTGGGCTCACTCCCTAATCTTACCCCTTTCCCTGCCTCTCTGTGGGTCCCAAACCAGAGGACTGTGACCGCAAAGAGCCTTCGCGGATGGATGCTCTAGACACAAGGCAGTTGTGCTTCACCTTACCTGGCTTCCTGGTAAAATCAAACTAGATTGGAAAACAGGATTTGGGCCAAGAAGTCAGAGTGAGGCTGCCCGCTCTGTACCCCTCAAATCGGATATGTGAACCTCTCATTATGCAGAACACGGTGGAAAAGGCAGAGCGGGGATCACGGCATCACACACTTTACCTTTTCATCTCTTCATCAGCTGGTGGGTGTTAAGCTCTAGTCAATCAGGTGCCGATTTCATCTTCAGTCGATGGATGCCCAGGAAGGGGCCAGACAGAAATATAGGCAGAGTTTCATGCTCCTGGGGACATATCAGCCCCTTTCCATTAGCCGTGCTTTCCAGGATGGATATGAACCGCGTGTATCTGACACCAGGACAGCGTGCTCCAGAATAGACTCCCACTGGCAAGCAGTGCAACTTGATACCGATCACTAAACCCACCCTGTACCTTCCCCAAGCTAGACATGAAGTTTCACTGGAAAGAAAATACCCATGTTTGCTACCAATTTAAAAATAGTGTTGGTGCCATTTCAAAAACAATTTTTGGGGTGATTCTGTTTGTTCAGCTCATGCACCAGTTCTCATAGTACCCTGTTTTGTGTGACAGACTGACTTGGGGTAGCTCACATCTAGTTTTCTCCATTGGAAGTAACTTTAACATGATATTACTAAAAGTAATTTCTCAGTGTTGTTAAAACTGCCATGGTAAAGTCACAAAGGAGGGATATGTAGTGGAAAATTCAGAGTATGATTTGGGAAAAGACATTATGTGAATAATTACTTTATTGGTCACTGAAATATGAGTTAAGTGTTAGCTTTAGCAGGTGTGTCAGATACTTTACCCTTACCCCCTATTGTCTCTCTCTCTCCCTCTCTCTCTCTCTCTCTCTCTCTCTCTCTTATCTCTGTCTCTCTCTCTTTCTCTGTCTCTCTCCCAGACAGGGCCTTGCTATACACTGTTTGGGCTGACTTGAACTCACTATGTAGCCGAGGCTTAGTCTCCTGCCTCAGCCTCCCGAGTGAATGCTGGGGCTATAGTGTGCAGCACCATGACCAGCCCCTTTTGTCTTCACTAACAGAACTCTAATTTTGTCAGGATGACTGACTAGGGCATGGATATTGATATATCTGATCTAATCCCACTCGACAATTATAGGGCCAGGGGCAAGCATGTACCCAGTGTTTGGGGAAATGATACCTAAAGAGAAATCTTCTGCAGGCCTGTAACAGAGTGGATGTCTTGGTTTCTTTTCACTCATTGCTGAGACAAAATACTGACACCCAAAATTAGGGAAGGAAAGGTTTATTTCTTACAGTTTTTGGGGGTTTCAGTCCATACTTAGTTGGCTCCAAGGCAGCATGGCGTGGCAGGGCAGCCATTCATGGCAGCTGCCAAACAGCAAGGCGAACTGGCAAGACAGAGCAAGACACACCTTCCTCCCACCCTTACCCTGTATGTTGGCTCCACCCCTGGGCGGGTGCAGCACTCACATCACCAATCCCAGTGCTAGATGACAAACCAATCACAAACGCCAGACTCAGCACCACCCAAATTACATAAGGCCTTGGAGGGACACAGGATCAAACCAGTGCAGTGGGAAAAGGGGAGCAAGGGAGAGACACAGACAGAGACAGAGACACAGAGGCAGAGGCGGAGGCGGAGAGAGACACGAGTGCTCCTCCCTACTTCCTTGCTGCTTCCAACACTATTTTACAAAGATCCGATACCTGTGTGCTTGCCATTTCATGGCCATGAAGAAAGACACCCCTGGCATAGTAAAGTGGAAACAGATAAAGTGGAAAAGATAGAAAAAGCCTGGCGCCCCCAGAATCAACCCAGGATGATTCCAGAATTTCTGTCAAATAACAACTCTATTTTTAAAGATCCTGTTAGTTATGGTTTCTGTTACCTACAGACAATGGGGGTAGATGATAGATAGATAGATAGATGATAGATCAATGATACATAGATAATAGATGATAGGTGATAGATGATAGATGATAGGTAGATAGATGATAGATAGGTGATAGATGACAGATAGATGATAGGTGATAGATGACAGATAGATGATAGGCGATAGATGACAGATAGATGATAGGTGATAGATGACAGATAGATGATAGATAGATAGATAGATAGATAGACAGATGATAGTAAACCTTGGTTTGTGAGCATAATTCATTCCAGAAACATGCTTATGATCCAAAGTACTTGCGTATTAAAGTGAATTTCCCCATAAGAAATAATGGAAACTCAGATGATTCATTCCACAACCCAAAAATATTCAAAATATTCATATAAAAATGATTACAATACTATGCTATAATGCCAAGTAATAAAGAAAATTAAAAAAAAAGAAAACTAAGTTAACCTGCACTTAGCTTTGAAAACCTTTATAGCTGGTGTGACAAGATAGAGGAGTGTTGCTAAGTAGGATGACTTTCACACTTTCACGATCACTGACAGAATCACTGGTGTCGATTGGCTCAATGGAATCTTTTTTCTTTCTGTGCACTTTTAACAAGGAATCTGTCCAGTGACACTTGCTTTGCCTCCTTTTGAGGATTTCACAGAAATGTGACACTGCATTGTCATTAAACAGATTCACTGTTTTCACAGCTACACCCTTATTCAGGTGGTGCTTTTCTACAAAATTTTGCACTGTCTCCCACATTCTACACATCTCTCTCAACTCATTAGAAGTGAGGGATTCCTCTGCCATTTTTCCCCCTCCTCTGCAGATGAGATCTGCTCCATAATCTCTTGCTGTTGAGACATGAGTACCCACTGTCCCACAGTGAGAGAGAGACAGAGACAGAGACAGAGAGATAGAGACAGAGAGAGACAGAGACACAGACAGAGAGACACAGGGAGAGAGGGAAAGAGAATGAATCATTGATGTTCAGCATCCTGTACTACTCACATTGCAAGACATCACTCATTTCTCAAGTTGAAATTTATTAGAAATGTTTGCTCATCTTGCAGAATGCTCACAGAACAAGTAACTTACAATCCAAAGTTTTACTGTATATATACTGTATGTATATATATATATATATATATATATATATATGCACACACACACACACACACACACACACACACACATAGCCAATATCTATGTAACTTAATAGAGAAATATTTTCAGTTACTGTTTTAGGAGAATTAACAAACATATTTAGGTCATTTAAACCACTTACTTTTTCCACTCAAGTTCAAAACCTGCCTTGGCTGATATTTTAATATTCCTGTGATTCTGGGAAGTGGATGCCATCAGCATCCTTCGATCCCAGAGCAGTGGCACTAGTATGATTCACGATCATCTGTTTAAACAGATTGCGAAGTTTAAAATATCTGGAATTTATGACTCCATAGGCTGAATGCAAATTCTCAGCAGGCAAAATTCGCATTTCTGAAGTGTTGCCAGGTAGCGCTTCTCCTGCTGCACTGGGGCCACACTTGGACAACCCCTGCCCTGGACGACGGGCAGTTACCTCCTGAGTCAGCCACCCTTAGCTCATTTTACCCACATTTATAGTCCAGATACTTTTCATCTCGATCCTATTTTCTGACCATGGGACTCTTTTCCCAGTTTGCCAGGAGATTATTTTATTTTAAGCATCCTCACATCAGTCAGACTCACGCACCTATGTGTTACAAGTTCCAGGTCTGCTGCTTCCTTGCTTTTGCAGGTGCCAGCTGCCCCGCCTGGAGTGTCCACAGACCTCAGCACGCACAAGCCTTCTGGGCTATGGCCCAGTGGAGTCATCTCTTCTCTTTTGACCAAATCATTTCTTTCCTATTAGTTGACAGAAATGGAAATGATGAGGCTCCAAGAAATAGAAGATAAAAAGTTTACCTTCTCTCTACTCCCTGCAGGTACAAATGTGAAGTCATGCTGTATAGAACTCTGATTTTGCTGGCCTCCAAGTGAGCATCTTCGATGCTGAGAGAGATGCTCCTGGCCCAATGCTGAATGCAGAGGACACAGAAAGGTTACCCAGGCCTGCAGCTGAGCTTCTGGAAGCAAACTGCTCGACCTCCTGGCAGTGAGCAGCTGCTCTGCCTCACAGAGGGAGATTTTCTGGGCAGAATTTCGGAGCCCACAGAGACACCTAATCACAAATCCTTCATTTCTCTGCTACAAGGAACATGATTTTTATAAACACAGAGGCTACAGTCGGGCTTTGCAGGGTGCACACAGTCTCCCCACCCTTGTGGGTGCTCCTGTCTCTAGGAAAGAGGCCGCACACCCTGGTGTGCCTTGCTCAAGAACAGCACACAAAAGTCACTTTCAAATAATGCCAAATAGATTCTTTTCTTCCACACCCAGAATTGCCTCCATGTTTGCAAACTGTTATGAAGAGCTCTGAGTCTTTGCTATAGTTCGAATGTGGCTTTTTCCTCAAAGGTTCATGGGTTACAGATTACGTCCTCAGAGTGGTAATGTGAAGAGCTGGTGAGATTTTTAATAGTTGGAAACCACTGAGAGGTCGGTTGGGGATGCTGTCCCCAAGAGCTGTGGTAGTTCTCAAGGAACTCTGCGTTCTCTCCAGAGAGTTGTTATAAAAAGAGCAAAGCTGGTCTTCTACTCTGGCTTCCTGTCTTTCCATGTCATCTCTCCCTCCTGCACTGGCCCCTGCCACGATGCTGTCTGCCAGGATGCAATGCAGCCAGGGCAGACCTAGCCAGAGCAGGCACCTTGTTATTTGGACTTTCAGCCTCCAAATCTCTACACTAAATAAAGCTCTTTTCCTTATAAACTACCAATCCTCAGAGATCTTGTTATACTACTGAAAATACACTAATTCAGTCTTCATGCTTTCTTAACTTATCAGAAGCATGTGAGATACATCTTGGTCTTTTCAGGCTGCTGTAACAAAATACCTCACAGTGGGTGGCTTTAAAAACCATAAAAGGCCAGACATGGTGGTGCACACCTGTAATCCTAGCACTTGGGTAGCTGACACAGGAGCATCATCATGAGTTCAAGGCCAGCCTGGGTTACATAATGAACTCAAGGCCTGCCTGAACCACACAGCAAGACTCTGCCAAAAAAAAAGAAAAAAGGCAATATTTTCTCACAGTTCTGGAGGCCAGGAAGTCCAAAATCAAGATGTTGACAACAAATTCAGTGATGCTGAGGACTCACCTCTCAGTTCACAAACAATCCCTTCTCACGATGACCTCACATAAGGCAATGGGCAAAGCAACTCTCTGAGGCCCCTTTGTAAGGTCGCTCACCCCTCTCAAAGGCCTCACCTCCTGAAGCCTTCATGTCAATGATTAGGTTTCAACCTTACCTATTAATTCTGACATCTCTCACTCCAAACCTGCTCCTATCATAGGATCTCAATAGAGAGGAACTTCATCCTTCTGCTTACGCAAACCAAAACTCTTAGAGTCATCTCTGCCTTTTCTTCCTCTCACATTAAATACCCACTTGCAGAATATCCTATTGTCTCTGCCTTCAAAAACATGATTCAGTATTTACTAGAAGCCAGTCTGCCCAGTGACCACGGTGGCCAAGCCTCTACTGCCTCTCTTCTACATTACTACAGAGCCTCCTGCTTAAGTCTCCTTTGTTGGTTTGGTTTGGTTTGGTTTAGTTTTATTTTTGAGACAGGGTCTCTCTATGGAGCCCAGGCCTGCCTTGAAATTGTTGTGTAACCCAGGCTGGCCTTCAACTTATGATCATCCTACCTCAGCCTTCCAAGCAGTGGAATTATTTCTTGTATCTGTGACTGCTTAGAGACCATTCTTAGGACAAGAACCAAACTCATATTTGTTTTCCAAATGTGAATCAGGTTACATCGCAACTATATTCAAAAACCTGTAGAGTGGAGACGTTCCACTATCAAGTCTTTAAAGTGACCTCAAAATCCCTGTATGATCTGTCCCATTAATGTTTCTTACACAATCAAGAAAGCAAGTTTAATGACAGAGTAAGAATACCAATTTATCCACCTTACATGTAAACTGTCCCACGCTCTTGTGAGAATGTAAATTAGTACGGCCATTCTGAAAAACAGTAGACAGTTTTCTCCAGAAGTTGAGTAGAATTACCATACAAGCCAGCAATCCCGCTTTCGGTGTATAACCAAGGAAGTGGAATCAGCATGTCCAAGAGATGCTGCACTTCTGTATTTGACTGCAGCTTTATTCACAGTGGCCCAATGCCAATCAGCCATGAATGGATAACGAAAACGTGGCATTTTTACACAGTGCAGTATCATTTGGCTTCTTAAAAAGTAAGAAAATACTGTCGTTTCCAGCAACATAGATGAAGCAGGGCGATATGTCAAGTAAAATAAACTATTTATATGAGATAAAATAAGACAATCCCAGAAAAAGCAAGTATTGTACAATCTCATTTATATACAGAATTTAAAAATATTGAATGCATAGACTCAAAGAGTAGAATGTGGGTCACCAGAGTCTAGCATGGTTGAGTATTGGAGAAGATCTTGGTGAAATGACACACAATTTCAGCTAGACAGAAGGGGTAAGTCCAAGGAATCTATTGTGCAATACATGATTTTGAGCATGTGATGATAGCTACTAACAATCGTCTTGTTCATAGCCCAGCGAGGCTGGGGTAATGGAGTCAGTTGATGAGAGAGTGAAGAAAATACCCAGAGATGGTTTGCTAGAGATAATGTTTATGAAGATTCACCCCAAGAGCAAAAGGGAGGGTGGGCTTATTCAATGCCCACTGGGAAGCACATACAGGTCCAAAAGCATCGAGGGTGGCCCACGTGGGATACATACTCCACCATGGCTCCACTCAGCAAGCCCACAAGGTTACTGTCCAACCACAGCACCTTCAGGAGGTACAGCGGTGGTGAGCTGAACCAAGACCAGGCTTATATTAATTAAAATATGCAATAGGGCTTATTTTCAGGGGATGTCTTAGTTTTTTATGTGCAATAGTCTACATTCACTCCTTTATTCATGTGTAAAATTCTACATTTATTCAAGTACAGTCATGGCATCTTCTTCTGGACATCATCATGACTCTCCAGACCCCAAAGTCCACCTGAACGTCTTGTAGCTCCCTTTCCTGTAGAAGCATTGCACTGGTCTCTCCCGTCCAGCCCCGGGGGCTCCTTAGGTGAGACTTCTGTCCGTGTAGCCTGCTCATAGTGCATTGGTGACACAGGTGTCAGTGACCTTATCCATGATTCCTTCACCTGCATTACGACCTCTTGCAGGCTAGACTTCACAAAGCCTACATTAAATCAAGAGTTCACTGAAGACTTACGAGGCAGGCGTGGCAACAAAAACAATGGCTTGGTCCACACAAAAGGTGCGAAATATTGCAAGCGCCAAAATGCAGAAAATTCTCTCTGTTTCACGTGGGTGCATTAAGCACATCCATGAATGTACATTAAATTATAAAGATTCACATTAGACACAGCCACATCCACTCGTTACCAAGCGCACGCATTATTCATCTCCGATTGGTTGCTCGGCCTGAGTGTCAAGTTCACCTGTTCAAGTAGGTGTTCACCTCTCACCCACAGGCACCCACCTAGGGACATACAAATACCCGAGAGAATTTTTATTATTTATTTTAAGTTTTACCATCAATGATGTTGGCTATTGCTATTTTTATATTATTATTATTCTATAATTCAATACGTCCATGGTGTGTTGTGATGTGCGTGCTAAACGCATCCGTCTGGCTGAGGATGTTAACTGGGGCCTGTTCTCATGGTAGGGCTTCTATGATGAGCATCCTGAAAAATCGCGCTAGAAGCAGCAGCAGCGGGAAGGTCAGCACTGACCACCAGGCGCCCTGTCCCACACCCGACCTCCTGCAGGAGGAGTGTTTGACAGATGAGACAGCACAGCAGGCCACGCGTTAGCACATTCTGCTCTGTGACCAGCATTCACCATGTCCACAAATCACACCGGGTTTGCCAGTTCCCGGGGTCCTTTAAATCCGGTCCAGACTAACTCACAGTGCTCCCTTGAGGTAGCGGAAGTCTTCAAACACACAGGTTTCAGGGACATGGTACTGCACGCCTTCAGGTCTTCTCTCAAAAACACTACAGTAGTGTATTCTGGTTTTGAACATCACTAAGAAAATGGATTTTGTGTTTCCACTACGAACAAATGGGCGTGTGGGGTGATGTGTAACTCAATTTAAGCATTCCCCAGCCTATACTCGTCTTCACATGCCATGACGTGCAGAAGTGCACAATTTGGCCAATGAAAATTAGGTAAGCAATTTTCAGAAATAATAATAGTACAAAATGACTTTGTATTTACCTAAATTATCACTTTACTTTCTCCAGCTGTCTCTCTTTCTCTATCTCTGTCTCTGTTTCTCTCTGTCTCTCTCTGTCTCTCTCTGTGTCTCTTTACCTCTTTCTCCCTCCCTCCATCTCTCTCTGTCTCTCTCTCCCTCTCTCTCTCTACGTCTCTCTGTCTCTCTCTCTCTCTATCTCTCTGTCTCTCTCTCTCTCTCTCAACACAGAGACTATAGGAGTTTTACTTAGGGAGCAGTTTTTTTAATCCTCAAGTAATTTTACATGTATATGTGTGTGTATATATCTTCTCCTGTGACACCTGTAACACATGATGTCATAAAAAATATGATACTCTTAAACAGTTTTATAAATGTATTGCAGTCAAAGACACAATACCATTAATCCCCCTCACTTCAAACCCATGTATCCCGTTGTTCCTGCCTCACGGGACAGTTCCAGAAGTCCTCTTTGGTGTCTTTGGTTGTGCTGTCCTGGCTGCCTTGGTGTCCTGACTCAAAATGTCTAGGTTCTGTGGTCATTTTGATTTTGAACCAGCGGGAGTCGCAACAACTATGAAACCCACCTAACAAAAGTTAATGAAACCAAAAGTTTTCACATCTTTTCTCTAACCTTGTTCAAAATCCAAGAAGGCTAAAAAGCTCAGGACTATCAACTGTCCATTTACTTAAGTTACTTTTCAGTATACCCTAGTGCATTCTTATGTGCCTATAACACCTATTTAATTTGTTCTATTTTGACTGGAACTTGAAACAACTTTCTTTTCTTTGTTCCCTCCTTCCATGTCTTCCTCCTTCTCTCTCTCTCTCTCTCTCTCTCTCTCTCTCTCTCTCTCTCTCTCTCTCTCTGTCTCTCTCTCTCTCTCAGTGCAAGATTCTATCAGTGAGCTACACCCCAACTCCCTGGCACAAGATTTTTGATTCACAGAATTAATCTATAGTACAGATTGACTCAAATCCGAAAATGACAACATTCAAAACAACATTCAAACCTCCTTCTATTGCTATGCCTCAGTCACTGTGGCATATCTTGAGGCAGTTATAAAGTAACATAGAACTTGTAAATATGACTTCAACTTTGAGTCTGCAGTGTTCAACTAGAATTCCTGTGAAATAGATTTTCTTTCTTCCTCAAGTTTTGCTTACAGAAAAAGTAACAGTTTTTCCTCCTCTATTTGATCCCATTCTTATCCCATTTATCAATTTTCATTTTTTAAAATGTTTTCAGTTTCAGTTTTTAAGAGGCCAATAGCATGATGCTAACTTTTCAAAAAGAAAGGAGTAAACTGGCTATTCTTGGACTTTATACTTGATCTTCAATTTGCTTTTGTTTATGGGATATTCATGGTTTTAAGTGTGTCAGTTGGAACTGTGGACTTCTAGACAGTTTGGCTTTCCCAGTGTGGTGGACTGACAACTGGTAGTCAGTTCATAACGCCCAGCTGAACTGAATCAGTGTGGTCCTGGGTGAGGAGGGCCAATCTGTGGACTGTCACCAGCATAAAAAGAACTGGAGAGGAAGAGGTGGTGCTGTTGATTCTCCTGAAGAAGCATGTCACGCCGGTGTTCCTGTTGTGAAGTCGGCTGTTCTCATCAGTAGAGCTCAGAACCTTGTCACCGAGGAAGGTGGCAGTTTACTTCAGGAGAGCTCTGGGTCTTACCTTGAGGGTTGCTTCCTGGCTCCAGTGCAGACCCCTCCGCCTGCTGGCACAGACCCTTCACCCCACTAGTGCAGACTTTCTAGCTTCCACCACAGACCTTTGGGCCTTCCCAGTGTAGATCCGTGAAACAGACTTGCATGAGTCATTGTCAAGGGCTCTTGGTTTCCATTTGGACTCATGGAGGACATTGCCATGAGCTCTAGGTCTTCAGCTGGACTCATGCAGAACATTGCTGTGGGATCCAGGCCCTCAACTGGCTTCTTTGGATCTCTAGTGTGTGGACAGATCCCCCGCAGTCTTTTGCATGTAACTTTTTGGGTGAATGTTATAAAATAATCCTATAAATTATGTGTCCTGTATTAATTCCTTTTCCTTGCAAACTCTGACTACAACACCAGGTATGTGCAGTGCATTATCCTGTGAGTAATACGCCTGCCCTGAAGATTCATACGTTTCTGAGACCCCTGTTAAAATCGATTCCATCCCTCCTCGGGAGCCCAAAAGACCTTCATGGTGAAGCTCTGACTTATCTGGTCCTTGCTTTGCAACCTTTTAAAAGCTCCCAGGAGACATAGAATGGGTTAATTTTTAAACTAAACTATCTTAGGAATAAGACATGTTTAAGTTATATTTAAAACTTAAGAGGAAATGTGTTTGCATCAGGCGTTATAATTATCCACTTGAAGATTAGCATTTAGTGCCTTTTAAGACTATGTAAACATGCCTCTGTGTTTATACAAGAATTCACAGTATGAATTAGATTTCATTTCTCTGCAACTCCTTACTGGGTTGTTTGTAAGGCGGGTGTTACCTGGGGCATGGAGTGCTTCTCACTGTTTCCCGATCTCCATGGTAACCCCTGCTCTCCTGGCACCCAGAAAGTGTTTCACGTTTCTCTACTACACGTGAAACTCATGGCCCTTTGAAACAGAGACGTGCACATGACCTTCAATTATTCACGCTCTTTATTACTAATGAAAGCACTTCGGGACGCCTTTACAAAAGGCACAGCTGCAAACATCACTGTTTTGCATGCAGTTGCTGGGCAGTGAAAACAGCAAATCCACACTGCCTGGGAGAACATATCCAGACACCTGATATTACTCAGCTTTTCCTCACCCGGAACCTCCGAGTCATTGATGCAGACTGGTTGACTAGAATGCCTCTTTGAGGAAACTAGGACAGGTAAGGACCTGGCAGGGTGCACCTCCAGCTGTCCTGGCTGGATGGGAGCCCACCTTCTTCCAAGCTGGGGACCCTGGGGGAGACCCGTGAAGCACTTCTGCACCCAGGCAGTGCTGGCCTGGTTTCCCGTGCTGCGGCTTTTCAAAATAGATCTTACATGAATGTACTCGGAAACTTCTAGATTTTGGCAAGGCTCAGATTACTGTTGTCACTATCATGTTTTCATAGAACTAATATAATAAGGTTTTGCTTTAGTTTCTCTCTACATAATGATATTTATCTACACAGAAGTGTATTTTAGTTCATTCATTAAAAATGGGAAATATTATTTAAGTTTAATTACTCATGTAACCTTTAAAAACAATTTTCAACTGCCCATATTAACAAATGGGATGCATTTTTCTTAGACCTGCTTAAGGTTGTCTTACAACATAACTCATTATTTTTGTTGAAAAAACATAGCTTGAACAATAATTGAAACAATAAACTATTAATAAGGTAGCTCATTGACTACTCTTTCTAAAATGAAGTAGCAACTGAATTTTGTATAGTCACACACGTATATATATATGCATATATATTTGATAAATGGATGATAATTGCTAGAAATACTATATCCAGAATTATTTAGCATAGTACTATTAGAAATTTCAGCGATTGAGAGCTTCAAATCTTGTCTGTAAATTTACTTTTTGTTTGTTTGTTTGGATTTTGTTTTGTTTGTGCTTTTTTGTACTGGGAATCAAGCTCAGCAGCACTGAGCTAAATCCTTGGCCCTATGTTTCTTAAAATGAAAACAGAATCTACTTTAAGAATGATCGTGCCTCCAGAGTATTGTTCTAAATATTGATAATGTGAGTGTTAGGAGCTGTTCGCAGTTTTCCGAAGAGCCTTTCTTGTCCTCCGTGACCTCCTGCACACCTTGTAGTCACCGTCTCACAGGTAAAACCATTTGCTTTTGATTTTGCCCCCCCGCTCCCCATCCCTCCATGGAAAAACCTTCTGCGTAAAACATTGGTTCATCTTTAGCTCCAGTGACCCTCCTGACATCCGTCATCTCAGGACATTCAGGAAATGCACTGCAGTAAACGAGGTGAGTAACACCGTCGCATTTCTGAGTGTAGTTTGTAAACAAAACTTTAGGCACAGATAAAGGCAGTAGGCAAATTTCTGGCTAAAAAAAAAGAATCTAGTAGGAGATTAAAGTGTGTTTCTCTTCTGAACAGAAGTCTATAATGTGTTGAAGAGTGTTTCATCCTCTGTCTCCAGAGCATGAAAAATAATTTAACAAAAACTTGATGTCGATAGGATTACATTTTATATTGTTCAAATACACAAAAGGTGTCTTATTTTTCATTATCCTTACAGTTCAGTATTAAGATGAACATCAGTACAGATATTTTAATGTCAGGGGTAAGTTTGCAGTACAGTGGTGGCCAAAACTGGGAGAAATGTGCCACAGCTGTCACTATATAAATATTTGATCAATGGCTAGTGAAAAACAGATTCTTTCCTGTAACATCTCTAGGTGCCAAATTACACCCAGGACTGGTCCATAGCATTTTGTGACTAGATCTATTTGCAACCATTTTCACATAGCTAATCTAGATTGTTAACTTTAGTTGTTTTGTATAAAATTCTGTATGATCTCATTATTTATTGAAAACAACATTACAAATGATTCAAATTATCTTTGAGGGTCCCAAACTGGAGCTCTGCTCTCAGTAAGCTTAATATGAAGCACGGGTAATCGAAGCAGTGTTTCTCGAATTTCATATGCCTCCAGATCATCTGGAGTAATTGGTAAAATGCTGGGCTGCACGGTGAAGTCTGTTTCTGTAGGCTTGTGCCAGAAACTAAGTGTGAGGCTCAAATCAGACCTGTCCACTGGCTGAGCACTGCTCTCTGCAGGGAACTCAGCTCAGTACTGAAGCTGTCATAGGCAAGCTCAGGGTGTCCTGAAGGAGGTAAGATAGGACAAGGAGTTTGCAGGTCCTGGGACATCTGGGGAGACATTGGGAGACACCCACTGGGCACTTCAAGGACTCTGCCCACTGAGGCACAAGACTGCCAGAAAACTTTGACCACAGATGTTTTAATAAACATCTTCCCTCCCAATGTCCCCTGCCTTCTCTCTATCCATGTAAAAGAGACACACTCCTCTTTGTTCCTAGCAGATGCTCTTATTGCTGTCTGCCTGGCTGCACCCAGATATAATAAATTCCAGGTCACATTGCCTTTGCACGAGTCCGGTGGTCTCTGCTGGTTCCCCACCTCCCCCCATATGTTACGCATGTTATATTAGGAACCTTCGTTTCTGGTAAGTTCCAGTGCAATGCCAATGCTGCTTGCTTGGGGCCATGCTTTGAGGACCACAGGCCTAAAGTATGCATTTGTAGATCATCAAGTTAGATGCTGGACAGTTGAAAGAAATCTTATTACACTCATCACAGTATCAGCGGGAAATGAATGTAATGTAGCTAAGCAAAACTAAGGACTGTTGAAAGCAAATGATGTTTCCCAAATTGCTGTCATGAACACGAACACATGTCGCTTATATTCAAGTCTTCAAGCAGTGAAACGACTTCGTTCAGAGCTTGCGGTCTGAAACATCCAGCCATTGCTTCTTTTCTTGAGTTTTCTCCCGGCATCAAGGCAAAAAAGGATAAACAAAGTCTGCAGGGAACAGGGCCGGAGGCAAATCACCTGGATGCTCGTTCCTTTTCCCTGTTACACTCCAGCACAGCTGCGTCAGGTGACTCTGCAAAACGACACGTGACAGGTGCCAGGGGCCAGGTGGTCAGGCAGGCACAGAGCTGCTCCTCCACCGAGAGCGACATCTGGGAACCTGCAAAGCCCGGCTTGGTGATTCTCCACATCCGCTTGGTGCGTCTGAGAGACCCGGGGCACAAAACCAGCCAATGTCTAGAGGAACGAAAATGCTAGCCATCATACTTCTGCAAATTAGCTCCACCTGATTATGCCTACTCTTAATTATTTTTCTTTCTCCTCCCAGAGCCGAGGATGTTTCTCTCCTCTTCTGCTCTCTAATGTTGGACTCTTCTCTGAAAACTAAGCACTTCTAGAATTTAAGGAAACATTAAATAACAAAAGAATTAGAGCAAATTGTGAATTCTGTCCTACCTTTGAATTTGTTGAAAAAGACAAGAGCAGCTATGGAGTGTTCCTGAGCCGGATATCTTGTGTAGGTGACAATTTTTAGGCGCGGCCTGCATTCACCTTGTGTGGGTGTCTTTGACTCATGATGGTACATCCATCGGATGCTGCTTGGTATCCACAAGGAACTGGTGCCAGGACTCCTTCAGACAGACCATTCTGCAGATGTGCTAGTCCCTTATATAAAATGTAAAAATAGCATTTATATGTAACCTATGCATATCCTCCTGGATACTGAAAATCATGATGTTACTGGTAATACTGCACGAAGTGTAAAGATTATGTAGATAGTTGTCATACTGTATGGTTTAGGAAATAATGACAAGAAAAAATCTGTCCACATTCACACACAGATGTGATTTTGTTCTGGTATTTTTGATCTTCAGTTGCTGAATTCACCAGTGCAATATCCCTCTGGTTTTGTGAAGTGTCTAGTGCTCCACGTCCACGTGTGTGAGAGGAGGACTTTACACAGCAACACTCAAGGGCAAGGAACATCATCTTCCACGCCAGAGTGAAGCCACCATGCTTCAGGATGAAATGTGGATTTCAGTTTGAGAAGGAGCCACTCCTTGGAGACAGACAGAAACTTCGGAAACTTTTCTCTTTAATGCCTGATCTGATGTACAGTTGTGGATATCATACATTACCTTTGCCTTTGATGTCAGAGCCTACACAGGATTCCTTGCTGCCCCTCTTCTCTAATCTCCCTGGCAATACCACGCAGCCCTAGAACTATCCCTTGGGCCCTGTCTTGGGTACTTTTCCCTCCTTGCTGAGACAAAACACCTGACACCCAAAATTAGGGAAGGCAAGGTTTATTTATCTTACAGTTTTTGGAGGTTTCAGTCCATAATCAGCTGGCTCCAAGGCAGGGTGGCATGGCACAGGGGCAACACTTCAAGGCAGCAGCTAAGCAAAAGCAGCCTGAGTAAAAGGGGCAAGAGCAAGCCTCTTCTCCTCCCTTATATTGTACACAGGCCACCCCCCACCCTCCAGGGTGGGTGTAGCATTCACAAATCTCCTTGCCTTCCTTTGCACAAGATGAGGATATTTATAAAGTAAGAACCCTGGCTCCCTGCTGAGTCTCTCAGTTAAACTTCTGACCTTCTCAAATTGACACAATGAACAGGTAACTGCTTGTGCTCTACACCCCAGGATGTAGAGCTGCTGAGTTACTTAATTAAGCTTCTAGACTTCTCAAGTTGACACAATGTAGAAACCATAACAGGCCCCAACCCCAACTTCTTGTCCAGGCCTCAGCCTCTCTCCTGCTCCAGGAAAACTGCAGACCAATTCTTTGATGAGCCTCTGTCCTTTCAGGATAAAGCTGGAGTAAATAGCTCAAAGACAGCTGCTTAATTTCAAAGAAGTCATTAGATTTCCACAAGAAGTAAGAAGAGCTTAGGCCTTGGAATGAGCGCAGAGAAATTTTCTTTTCATTCTTTAAATTCTCCCATTGCTGCAATAACAAGAAAAAAATATCCAGTCTGAATCAGTGAAATCCACTGAAAAAAATCCCTTGTTTCATTTTGGGGGTCCCCTTAGCAAGGCTAAAGGACTGGCTGTGTCTAACCACAAAGCATCCCCAGCGCACACGCCATTCGCCCCCATCCGCCTGATGTCTGCGGCAACCAGTACAAAAGCGGTGTGGTTTCTGCAAAGTTTCATCCCCTCAGCGTAGCAGAAACAACTCTCAGTCTTGGGCTCACAGCTTGCGCTCTGTGGGGCTCTTGCCCTAGAGCGAGCCACGGGGGTGCAAACTCGATGAACTGGACTTTATCACTGGAGACATTGCAGAGAGAGCTGCCAGGCAATTCTTACCAAAGTTTGCAATTGGCTTCCTCTCTGGTCACCACTGTAACTAGTCCAAATCTTCATTACTTGGGAAGGTTTACACCGCACCACTACCTCCTATCACTAAGTGGATAAACACGTCCCCAACTTCCTAAAGAAAACGGAAGCTCTCAGACATGCGCTCTCTCCCACACACCGTCATCGTATCCTTTTAATTCTTCTTAGGGAACGAGGGGCGGGCTTCTTGCCGAAGCTCGTTCCGTCGGCCGTGTGTCTTTCCCCATCCAGGGTCTCCCCCTTAGGGATCATATTCGTTAGTAACATTTTAGTTGCTTGTGACAAGAAATTAAAAAGGCATTAACTTTTATAACTAGTAATAAGGAAACCTATTAAACAACCTGATGAATATAGCTAATAACAGTATGTTCCATTCCGGAAATTTGCTAAGGGAGTAGACTTTAAGTGTTCGCAACAACAAAAGTTATAGGTGTGTGAGGTAATGTATATGTTAATTAGGTTAATTCAGGCTGTCCACAGAGTGTGAATATTTTGAAACAATGTAGTATGCATGATAAGCCAGGGATACAACTCAGTGGTAGTCTTGTGTTTTGCATAAAGCCTGGGTTTTCAATGCTCAGCACCAGTAAAAAGTTACATATGATAAATAAATATACATAAGTATAGATAATATACATAATTTTTACTTGTTAAAGTAAATAAGATGGAATAATAAAGGAAGGACTAACTGGTAAGACTAACCAGCTTGTGCTCGGGTCAGACATTGTCCCCAGATAGCGGTTTCTCCATCTCCAAGTCCACTTCTGTTCTCCTTTTTGTGTTTGTTCCTTTCTCAAAGAACACTGTGGACCCAATTGTGGACCCAATCCACAATTGCAAGTTTGAGTTTAGCAGGAAAAAAAGTAGTCCACTTGTCAGATAACTTGAAGAAAGAGTCCTTGAGCCATATTTCCTTGGCATGTCCTGCTCCCAGGATGAAGCAGTCACTGATGGGCTGGTCCCGGGCTATGTGCCCCTCGTGAAGAAGGAGAAACTGGAATTACATTACCAGGTTCACGAGGTCAGAGAGGGGGGAAGTTATTCCGAAGAAAGATGAATGCATGCCAGGTGGCAAAGGGAAAATGTGCCTTCGGAGAGGGACTTTGCTATATCAAATACCACCTGGATGCCCCACTTCCTGTGTTCACAAGTTCTCTCATGGGTCCTTGTCCTTGGCTCATGTATGCATTCTAGAACCTCTCTGGCCTTTGAAAACCAACTTTCATTTTATGCATTATAGTGATAGCACTCATGTTTTCCCATCAGATTAAAGGTCTTGAAAAAGTTATCTATTTTTAGGTTTTCTGTTCACCTTTGTTATGGTTTAGATGTAAAATGCCATCCAAAAGCCTCATGTGTTTAGAGATGGGGCTTTGAAAGGGGCTTGGCTCATAAGCCACTGTACTCAGAGTGGATTTGTCCACTGATGCATTCATGTGCTGCTAAGAAGGGGCACCTGTTCATAGGAAGTGAGTCACCAAGGGCAGGACCTGGTAAGGAGAATTCTTGCTCCTGGCTCCTCTTTTCTCTGATTCCTGGCCAGCATGGGTTGGGCAGCTTTCCTTCATTCTGCCCTTTCACTATGCCTTGGAGACAGCTGATTATGGACTGAGCCCTCTGAAACCCCAAGCTCAACTATACCTCTCCTCTTTTAAATTGTGAATGTTGTATATTTTCTCCTAGCAATGGAAAAAAAAACTCATATAGTCTTATATTCACTGATTTATCTTCTGTAATGTGTCAGTGTCTCCATTGAATCTGCTTTTGCAAAGACTTTAAATAATCAAGTTAATCATTAAAAACGGAGGCTACTTTTTAGCCCAAGAAGTTCTTCTTGTGACTTTCAGGTACTGAAATATTAGTTTGTCTCTACCTTTTCTGAAACTCACTTTGGCCTTCATCTATTGCTTTCTCCTGTTTTTTCTTTCTCCTTTCATTGTTCCTCTTAGATTTCTCTTCCTCCTTTGTTATTTAAATGATCATGTGCTGAGATTGCTGTATCTTAGCCTAATTTTCACTTCACTAAGTACACTCTGTTTAGATGATCTAGTGAATGGACATGGTATTGCTCACGTCTAACACCAATGACTCTTAAATTTCCAGCTCAACCCAACCAGCAACCCTGATTCCAGACACCTAATAAAAAGGCTAGGGTCAGTTCAGCACCTGGAACAGCTCCCCTCCAAAGGTCGTCATTACTATGAATTGTCAGTCCGTAACCTCTAGACAGTTATTGAGCACTTGGAATACAGTTAGACTGAATTCAAATGTGTTGCACGTGTAAAGATGTATCAAATTTCAAGAACTTAATAGAAAATACTCATTAATAACTTTTACATTGATTGGATGTTAAATGATATTTTTGACATCCCTGTTAAATGTAAGGGGTAAGAAAAACAAGAAAGCTCTGTATCACCACTATGATACATCACTAGTCTGCAGCAAAATAGTAAAATATAGGATAGGGTCGGGAGCTTGGCTCAGTGGCTTAAGCACCTGCTTGGCAGACGTGAGGTTGTGAGTTCGATCCATAGTACCAATATATATATATATATATATATATATATATATATATATATATGGCAACAGAGAGCTCACTGCCTCCTGCAGTGACAGGCTTTGTCAAGACAGCCCTCCAGCAAATCAGTATTGGCTGCTTGGCTTTGGAGCAGAGTAATGGGTTGAAACCTACTTGCTGTTCCTACTTGGGAATTTTAATCTGTACACACGCACATACACACAAGCTAGAAATATTGGAAAGGAAGCCATTCACAGTTGTTATCAGGATTTGCTGATTATCTGATTATTTATGTAAATAATCTCTAAGAATCATTTGCAAATTGGTTGGATCCAAGACAATTGCTCCAGAATCAACAAACTCCCTCTGCACAGGTAGTTTTCCAACCTTAGATTCCATAAGATTTACTTTACTGTTGAAACACGTGTTGGTGGATCTCCTCCCCTGCCAACACCCCGAGTATGGAGTTGAGGACTTGATACAGTCTTGTTAGAGTCTGTGTTTCTAACAAATGCCCCAGTGGTACAGATGCCCTGGCCCAGGGGCCATATTTTGAAGACCACTGCTTTATATCAACAATAATTAGTTAGCACAGGCAATTCCAAGTGCCTAAATCTAACTAAACACCTAGTGTGAAGGCCTTACAAAGCCTTACTGATGGCACTAAAGATGATATGAATGAAGGGGATGATCTGTTCTGTAGCTTTCAGTTTCGCTAGATATGAAGACCGATCTTTCAATCTCAGACCACAAATAACTCTGTTGTAAAACAGCCAAAAGACATGAGATTGTTACATGTCTCTCAAATGAAATGAAAAATCAAATTTGGAGGATTGATGGAACAAATTTAAATTGTAGGTCCTCAAGGAAAGCAGCAAAAACAATTTAGTAAGTATACTACCCATATGTTCTTATTCTAGTCATGCAAATACCCTATGAGAAATGTATCATAACCCAGATTTATCTGATGAAGAAAACACAAATCGAAAACTAAATTACCCTAAAGGAGACAGGAAGGAAGCTGTAGAACCAGACGTGGCTGGCTCCTGAGCTCTGTCCTCTTTCCACCATGAAATGGGGAAGTAACACACACTGCCTGGGGAGAGTCAGAAATGCTCTCCATTGTAGGCAGTGATGTCAACTCAAAACAAAACACACTAACAATAGGGCCAGGGATATAGCTCAGAGGCATAGTGCCTGCCTGGCAAGCATGAGGTCATGAGTTCAATTCCTGGTACCAAAAAAAAGGATACAATAGTAATAATTTTATTATAAAAATAACATATGCCCTTTACAGACAATTTATATAATGTTGACAAGTAAAAAATAAGTAAAAGCACCAATAATTTCAGTATCTAAATTACCCACTGTTAACAATTACATGGCTACCATTAGAAGTTAAAATACACAAAGGTCAGAATTTTTATCTGCTACATTTCAAAGACTTATGATCATATCAGGATCCTGTGATAAGAGTTCATTAAATATTTGCATAGTTTTGGGGTCTTTTTCACATATGTGTAAATATATGCATACCCATAAGACTGGAACATACTAACAAAATTGCATTTATAGTCTATAGTTTTTTGTACTATTTGAAAAGATTGGTGCAGGAGAACTCAGCACTTTTTGATGAACTCTTCTGTTCAGTAGATTCAAAGGGTACTCTTAGGGTCGCTTCCAGCCCTAGGAGACCATAAGTACGTTACTATCACAGTATTTTTTGTGGATAGAAAAGAAAATGCTCCATTTTAATTGGGGGCTACATGATCTTTAGATTTCCCCCTAGGATGTGAGAGTTATCTAGTAAGACAGCCCCTTACCCATGTTATTTTGTATTTTCTTTGCAGATACTCCTCACAGTAGTGAGAATTCCATTTACAGAACAGCCTTCAAATTACGATCAGTGCAAATGCTATGCCAGTGTAAGTACAAGCGCTCTTGAAACAATTGAAGTACCTGACCTTGAGGATGTATGATGTAAGATTCATAAAGAAATCAGACCTTCTCCCTCCCCCTACAGGTAACTGCTGGGTTCTGGAGGCCTGGGCCTCTGCACTGAGCTCGTCTGTCACAGCAGGGACAAGGTGTGTGTTTGGAGGGTGTGCGGAGGGTGTCATTCTGTGGCTTTACGACTCACAGTGGGAAACGATTGTGGATGAGGAGTTTAACTTTTTTATTTTTCCTATTTGGCTTCTTGAAACTTTCTTTTCTTTTTCTTTCTTTCTTTTTTTTTCTTTTCCTTGCAGATTACCAATATCAACATAAAGTAAAATTACTAAAAAAAAAGTTAATTAAGAATCTGTACACACGGATTTAAGTTAAAAAATTAAAAATTTAAATTTCAAATTGAACATTCAAGTTGTACATCTTATCTATAACTGACCAAGCAAAGGTAGGTTCAAATAAAACATGCTTAGTCCATAAATTTTAAAATCATCTAGGGAATTCCCTGAGAACTGCCCTTTTGAATTACATTTATAGCTGATTGAATACTATGACTTTCTTTTCTTGTACTCAGTAAAAAATAGTATCTAGAAAAATTCCCTATAAAAATTCTCCAAAATGCAATAAATTCAGATACTCAGTATATCTAAAGTTATTCATCATTCATATTTGTTATTGCATTAAAAATCACATCACGTAGATGAGGCTTATGATTGCCTGGGTACAGTACAAGGCTATCACTCCCCTTGACCTGCAAGCTTGTGCACAGCGCCCTCCTAGAGTGACTTTCTAAATGTCCTGAGAGCGCAGTTGCATTTTCTCATTGATCCAGTCATTATTTTGAATCTTCATTAAATCAAGAAGCTTGCTGGTTTGTTGAATCCTTGTGGTTAGAAGCAGCCTATACAATTTCTACTTTTTAATTTTTATGATATTTTCCTTGTAAATTTTTATTAAATCATACTTACTCTGTGGACATAAGAAAGTAATATCCAAGTTTAATTCATGAGGAAGAGGAACTGGATGTGGCACTTACAGTGGCTTCAAGAGGTGGATGATTGTGTTGTGAGCTTTTCAGCAGGTACATCCAGAAAAGAAATGTATGCCTGGCTGGAGTGTACTTGTACTTTTCCTTTAGCTTTAGTTTGTAGTTTTCCTTTAGTTTAGCTTGATTTAGTGTCTAACTGGAAATCCCTCTGTTAAGAAGTGGAAATAGCTGGGCATAGAGGCACATGATGGTAATCCCACAACTCTGGGAAGCTGAGGCAGAAGGATCACAAGTTCAAGCCCAGCCTGGGCACTTCAGCAACTTAGTAAGAACTTACCTCAAAATTTAAAAAAAAAATTTTAAAAAGAGCCAGAAACAGCCCTGTAAAGAAGTCACACTTACTACTTCATTGATTTTTGAGAACCTGGCCCTAACTACTCCTATCATGGTTGTGATTCACAATGTCTTTTAGCTATGGATTACATTATGCAAAGATTTTCTATCATTTATCTAGTATTATCTTTAAGCGTGCAAGCACATATATGAAGCTACACTTTTGCATAAAGCTACACTATCAATATTAAAATAAAATGATAGCAGAATTAGCCAAAAAATCACTTCATGTGAAATAACTTCTAATATTTATATCAGACTTTAAAGAAGTTAATATGTATATTTATTATATATTATATATATGTAATTTCTGGTTTTCATAATTTTTACATTTTTCTTTCTACCTAATAAGTTGTGAAGATGGGAGATTTTCAAATTGTGCTGCACACAGTTTGTACAGAGTGTACATGATGTGAGGTAGGGAAGTACAGGTCAGCAAGGTGGGGGGAGGGCAGAGGCAGCCAGAACACTCAGACACCATGTCCTCCATAGGAACAGCTGTGCATTTCTCTATTTCCCATACTGTGCTTCTATACCAGGTTCTTCTGAAGAAGGATTGTGGGGCTTTACAAAAAAAAATTTTGCAAGACACCACTCTAGAACAAATAAACTCAACTAAAATTAATTTTTTTTAAATGGCGATAAATAAAACACAGAACATGCTCATTAGAAATCTATTCCCAGCAGAGGCTGGAGGATTGCAGGTTCAAACCAAGCCTGGGCACCTTAGCAACTTAACCAGACTCTGTCTCAGAACAAAAAGTAAGGGCTGGGCATAAAGCACAGTGCAAAGACCCTGGGTTCAATTCCTAGTAACACACACACACACACACACACACAAAATTACCCCCAGTCATGCTATTTTCATGAAGATTTTCTCCCATAAGGAAAGTTAAGAGCAGCAGTTCAAAAAAGTCTCCATCCTTAATGCACAGAAATATAGAAAAACATAACTGGAGAATGGTAATGTTTTAAATTTTTATATTTTTGTTATCCCTGGCATCAGAAACGGTGAGTATAAGTAATAATCATGAGAAATACTAACAACACGTAAGTCAGTGGTTGAAAATTCTACCTAGAAAAAATATCCAAACACCTTAAAACAAAACAAAAGGTCCCAAACACGATGTCACAGAAGCTCCAAGTCGTGCCACCAGGAGAATATCTGGTGGAAGTCAGAATATCTGAGAGTATCTGAGGAAGTCTGGTGGTGACATTGATGGACAGCGCCATTATCCGGTTTCCTGTAACAGAGAATCTAACAGAACACAAAAACGCCTGCATGCGGAATCCCAAGCCCAGGGGACGGGGCTTGGGATCAAATAATGACAAAAGAGGGGACGGGGCTTGAATCAAATAATGACAAAAGAGCTGATGGCTTTGACCACCTGCGGCCAGGGGTTTTTTTAAGCCCTGTTCCTAAAACTTTCCGTCTATTTCTTAGGCTCTCCCCTTAAAAGCAATACCAGAGAACAAATAAAAATTTTATTATACTTGCTAGCATCCTTATCTGCGGGGGTGATTTATGAAGTAGAGAGAAGCTTTGGGTTTTATCATTTCTCAGGCAGAGGCATTTTAAATGCCAGCCGCTCTCGGTTTCCTGACATCCCCACCTCTCAGATGATTTGGGGTGTTTATTAATTTTACCTGTCATCCTCTGCCTGT